>JADRCD010029765.1:0-10490 GCA_019843815.1 Montemys delectorum
AAAAAAAAGTCTTAAATTTTTCCTTCTTTTTTTCACCAAGACAGGGTCTTACCATGTAGTCCTGGCTGGGGTGGAACTTACTACGTAAACTAGGCTGGCCTCAAATACAGAGACCCACCATGTGCTGAGATTAAAGGAGTGAATCACTACGTACACCTAATTTTCCTCTAGATGGGTTCTCACTATGTAGCTCTAGATGGCCTGGAACTTACTAGTAGACCAGGCTGGCCCTGAACTCATAGAGATCTGCCTACCTTTGCATCCCACGCTTGGCCTTTTTTCTTCTTCTTCCCCCCACCCCCATTTTAGTCTCGCATTCAGTATTCCAGGCCAACCTTGAACACAAGGCAATGTTCCTGCTTTAGCCTCTTAGTGCTAAGATCACAGGTGTGTATCATCATGTCTGATTTCACTTGAGGCTTTGAAACTAGTTTATTTTATTTTATTTTTTGGGTTTTGAGACAGGGTTTCTCTGTGTAACCCTGGCTGTCCTGGAACTCACTCTGTAGACCAGGCTGGCCTCGAACTCAGAAATCCACCTGCCTCTGCCTCCCAAGTGCTGGGACTAAAGGCATGCACCACCACTGCCCGGCTGAAGCTAGTTTATTAATCTTGTTTTATCACCTTTATGAATCCTGCCACATTGTCATTTGACTTACAGGTGATAACAAAAGACTTAAGTGGCCAGTGCACAGTGAGATTCTAATGTCCATCTACTGAAATAATCTCACTGTATCCAGGCACAAGGGTCCTGTTTCTTGTCCAGCAATGTGCTTCCCATTTACATTCCTACACAGAAGACAGAAGTATGATGGCACAACACAAATGTTTTATTACTCTAAAAACATTAAAACCCAGATCCCAGAATATAGAGAATATCAAGGCAAAAAGATTAGAGAAGCAGGTAGGCCCTGACATTGGGGGTTCATGGTCAGGTCTTTTTCTGCCATACAGAAGAAACATCTACTTAATTTTAGCTGTGCTTGAATCCTGGCAATACCTTCTCATCTTGTCTACAAGCTACCCAAGGACAAACCTTGTAGCAGGAGCTCAGGTAGAATGACTTGGCTGACAGCCATCCCTGAGGAGATTTGTGAGCAGTGGGCAAGTGGCAGCCCATCCAAGGGACCATTTGAGTCTTCTTTCTGTACCTATGACCAAGACACCTATTCTCCTACCCAACTATTTGCTTGACTACCTGCTTTGCTCCCTCCCTGAGAGAGGTGAGAAGGAGGCCCCTGCCTAAGAGTGTCCCTTCCTTCTCCACCAAGTGTAAGGGACAGCCAAAGCTCTTCTTTTAGCTCAAGACCCAGAGGAGTCAGATGTTCAAGAATAAAAAAGGGTATCCAGCAGGAATTGGGAGCCAATCTATCTGAATTAAAAGCATCAGTCCATTTCCCAGCCTTAGTTTTGTACAGGGAAGAATCTCAAAAGCAGTAAAGAGCCAAGCAGGCTTGGTCAGGGTCCTGTACCACCACTTCCCAAACCCTGAAGGGCCCAGTGCTCCTTTGTCTAAGAACTGCAGGGCACAGACTAGGCAGGCAAAGCCTATCTTCCAGGCTGGAAATGATTGTGGAGCTGTTCTGCCTGCATCTTCAGCCGCTGGAATTCCTCTTGAATGAAGTCTGTGAGGGCTTTCCGCATCTCCACCTAAGAGCAAGGATGATGCTGGCCTGCATTCCTCGAGGACCAAAGCTGGGGTACCCTGGAGTCTGAGGGACTGAGAAGGTCAAAGACAGCTAGGGGACCCTGGAAGGAAACTCACAGCTGACTTGTTCTCTGCCCGGAGCCGCTCAAGCACAGGGAGTGTACTGAAGGGCTTCCCAATCAGCACGGTGATTTTCTGTAAGAAGACAGGCCATCAAGGATGACAAGAAACCTATAGTTCCAGCCCAAACAATATGGGGAGTAAGAGTCATGCTCTGTCCCTGATGGGCTTGATGTTTTTGAAAGCTACTCTACCTCTTCAAAACAGGCAGTTGGGCTTGGTGGTATCCAAGGGACGGCCTAGTCCTGGGACTCATCCTATCAATGATTTGTCCCACTCTACCTTGTCCCTCCCCCGCCCCACTAGATTTCAATTCTTATTCTAAAGGTCTTGCTTCCAGAAAAGCCCCACTTAGCTCCCCTACTACATGCTCATGTTCAGCAAATCCTCAACCAATCCTGTATAGTATGGACTAGGAAACACAGGGCAGTTAGCAGGCAAATAGATAGACAAGAATCAGCAGTGCCTACCCACCTGTCCAAAGCGGGGGAAGTAGGGTGGGCTGTTAGGGAGGACATCATTCATTCCTGTACCACAGTGGATAGAAAGCCAGCCATTGGGGGAAGCAGGGTACCAGAGAGAATCCCAGGTACTTCTCTCAGCCACCCAACAACCTGAAATTCCCTTTAACAACATCTAAGACAGGCCCCTCCCTATCCCCAATCCATGACTCACCAACATGCCACAGTGGCAGGATGATGGGGTTTAGATGACACTCAGCAATCAGCCGTCCAATTCCTACTTCGGAAAAAAGCAGAAGCATTGGCATAAGCTAGGCCAAACTTCCCTGTCAATCTCTGGACAATGTCACTTCTACAGTCTTCCAATTAAAGACTTAGTCCTTGACTCACCACCTGTCCCTTTTCTACTGCTCCTGACACACCCACCTGAGAAAGGAATAAAGCCAGGGACCCAAGGGGCCATCTTTGGATGGGGAAGTTAGCTGTGTCAGGCTGGCCAGCAATACTTACCCCATTTGAAGCGCAGGAACTCAGAACTCATGTTTACTTTCCCTAATGAGAAAACACAGAGACAAAGCTTGGGCCTAGAACCATGAATGTTGGAAAGCCCTGACCAAGCACCCAACTGACCTTCTGGGAAGATGTGCACCCAGTCCCCATGGTTAAGCTTCTCCAAAATGAAGTCCATCCCTTTCTGGTAGACACCATCTCCTGTAGAGAAAGGTCTGTTCTCCTTAATCCATTCTCTGGGGAAGAAATCAAACTCTCCAAACCCTAGTGAAGTAGATTCTGGCCTACTTCTGGTCCATCCACATTAGGATAGAGGCAGCAGTTCATTCCCCATAGCACTATCCATAGACATTGCAAAAACTATTTCTAGAGCCTGTTTCTCTCTGCTACCCTGGCCCTTCACATTTTTGGTTTGACCATATCCTCTCAAGATAGAAATGGTGGCTCATGCCTGTAATCTCAGCACTTGGGAAGCTGAGGTCAGGATGGTCAACACAGTAAAATCCTGTATCAGAACAAAACAATATTTCCTCAATGTCTTAGTGCCTGTCATATGCAAATAGCACCTTCTTTTTGTGACAGATATTACTATACAGCCCAGGTTGGCCTCAAACTTACGGTAATTCTCTTGCTTCAGCTTTCCTGGTGCTGGATAACAAGCATGCATCAAGACATCTAGCTAGACAGTATCTTTCACTGAAATGATAACTATGGCAACTCAACCTCTCTCTGCCCTATGGCCTGCCTTGCTAGAACCTGCTCCCCTAACACACACCCAATTGCTGACTACAAATCAGCTCCAAAGCCTCTGTACTCTTTGGAAGGCTTTAACCTTCCCTGAGGTTTCTGGGCTAAGGGAGAATATTTCAGTAAGTAGAAAATACAGAAAAAGCTGGGAAACTTGGGAAAACTGATTAATATTCAAGAAGTATAACCTAACACCTGTTGTGGGCTAGCAACTTGGAGCCACCTGGACATAGTAGTAATCTCCACAAAAGTGGAAGAATAACCATAGGGTAGACAGAATCAGAAAATGGAAGGGAAGAGGCTGAAGGAATGAGTAACTATCCTAATCTTATAAAGTTGGGGGTATCTCACAGGACACGAAGCAACACTGGGGCTATCCCAGGTCAGTGCATTGAGAATTGCCTTTCCAGGGCTAAAGAGATGGCTCAGTGGTTAAGAGTATTGACTATTCTTCCACAGGTCCTGAGTTCAATTCCTACCAACCACATAGTGGCTCACAAACATCTGATGGGATCTGATGCCCTCGTCTGGTGTGTCTGAAGAAAGCTACAGTGTACACACATATACAAAATAAAATCTTTATTTTTTTATATATTAAAGACAAGTTTATTAGGAAGCTTTTCTCAGGCGGGCAAGTTCACTAGACCCAAGGACCAAAGCCAGGGAAGTCACCATGGGGGAAGGGGAGGTAGGGGAGGGAAAGAGAAAGAAAGGGTGTGCTTAAAGAAAGAGAAGAAAAGAGCATAAAATAAAATCTTAAAAAAAAAAAAAAAGAATTGCCTTTCCACTGTACTCTGTAAGCCCGTTGTTTGGAAGGTATGGTTAGGGGTTTAAGAGTCTCAGCCCAACCTCAACAGGGACCTGATCTGGCAGCTCACTTAGGAGCCAGAAGTTTGGATGATCTCAGGAAACAGAAAGAGCCACAGGTTCCCTACTTAAAATGGTAGTACACAGCAGGGGTGGTCACCATAGGTGTTTGCTCCTCTAGCACACCCCACTGTTGGAATATAACCTCTGAGCTTGAAACTGGGAAGTAGAAAAAGATAGCATATCTTTAGCATACTTTTTAGCTATTGCAAGTGCTATTTCTACTTGTACAAAATCACTTCAAGTGCTTAAAGGTCAACCTACAAAGTCCTAGGCATAGAGAAAAATGGTTTGTTTAAATGCAGAACCACAGTATCCCAAACTCTGTTTCAGTCACATGTAATTAGATCTTCACTGTCCTTAAAAATGTTTCACTTTCTATTTTTTGTTCTATATTTTTACAATGCTCGGGATAGTACTCAGGGCCCTGTGCCAGCTAAGCAAAAACTGTACCACTGTGCCACACCTATGTGCGCGCACACACACACACACACACACACACACACACACGACTTTACCTATTTTTTTTCTTTTGAGACAGGGTCTCAGTTTATAGTTGGCCTCAAACTCATGGTAAATTACCTACCCCAACCTAACAAACCAAATACTGGGACTACAGGCATAAGACACCATACCTAGCTAACTCGCTCTTTTCTTTCTTTCTCTCTCTCTCTTTCTTCTTTTTCTTTCTCTTTCTCTCTCTCTCTTTCTTTCCTTCTTTCTTCTTTACGAGACAGGGTTTTTCTTTGTAGCCCTGGCAGTCTTGGAACTAGCTCTGTAGACCATACTAACCTCAAACTCAGAGATTCACCTGCTTCTGCCCAAGTGCTGGGGATTAAGGTGTGTGCCACCATAACCAACTTCTTTTTTCTTTTTTCTTTTTCGGTTTTTTCGAGGCAGGGTTTCTCTGTGTAGCCCTGGCTGTCCTGGAACTCACTCTGTAGACCAGGCTAGCCTCGAACTCAGAAATCCGCCTGCCTCTGCCTCCCAAGTGCTAGGATTAAAGGTGTGTGCCACTACCGCCTGGCTTATTTTATTTTTTCTATTTTGGTAAAATAGGGTATCATGCTAGGCCTAATCCCAGCACTACTCAGAAGGAAGAGACTGGTCGATGAGATGCCTCATCTGGTCTACAGAGCTAGTTCCAGGATAGCCAAGACTACACAGACAAACTGTCTTTAAAATGACAACAATGACAATAAAAAAGATTACCATGTAGTCCTATAGTTCTAGTAAGTCTGGAACTTGCTGTATAGACCAGGCTGGCCTCAATTTCACAGCAATTCTCATGACCCTGATTACTGAGTGATGGGAAGGGATTATAGGCATATATTACCATGCTCATCTCTGATCCTGTCTTTTTCTTTTTAATTTATTTTAATTTTTATGTTTTGCCTGCATGAATGTCTATGTTAGGGTGTAAGATTCCTTGGAACTAGAGTTACAGGTATGAGCTGCCATGTGGTTGATGGGAATTGAACTCCAGTCCTTTGGAAGAACAGCCAGTGCTCTTTTGTTTTGCTTTGCTTTTGCTTTTTTTTGTTTGTTTGTTTGTTTGTTTGTTTTTTGTTTTTTGTTTTTTTTTTTGAGACAGGGTTTCTCTGTGTAGCCCTGGCTGTCCTGGAACTCACTCTGTAGACCAGGCTGGCCTCAAACTCAGAAATCTGCCTGCCTCTGCCTCCCAAGTGCTGGGATTAAAGGCGTGCGCCAACACCTCCCAGCTCAGCCAGTACTCTTAACCACTGAGATATTTCTCCAACCACTCAGATCTGTTTTTAACTGCAAGAAAGTCTAGAATCAGATCAAGAACAGAACGAGCAGTATAGGTCATAGGTACAGTACATGCCTAAAATGTACAAGCCTCCGTGTTCTATCTTCCAAACTGAAAACGAAAGAAAAAAAGAAAAAAATGAAAGGGCTGGAGAGATGACTCAGGGGTTCAGAGCACTGGCTGCTCTTCCAAAGATTCTGAGTCCAATTCCCAGCAACCACATGGTGGCTCACAACCATCTGTAATGAGATCTGATACCCTCTTCTGGTGTGTCTGAGGATAGCTACAGTGTACTCACACATAAAATAAACAAATCTTTTTAAAAAAAGAATGAAAACAGATGCATACACACAAGACTTTTGAGTTTGCACAGGTAAGGAGTTTAGTCAGGGATAGGTGTAAATTATCAAAATGCTGACATATCAGAACAGGACCTGAGAGAAAATGGAACTAAGACTCTATCATTCAGGAAAATGATATAGTCTTTGCTGGAATGCTTAGAAAGATAGAAATAGAACCTTCCACCCTCCTGACATTCTCTACCCTTCTCTTCTCTAGTCTATTTTTAGACCACCCTTTCTTTCATTCTTTGCTTGAAAAGGAATCTGCCTACCTAGACAAAAGAGCAATGTGGATCTGAATCCTAAGTTTGCTACCTGTTAGTCTATGACCTTGGATTTTTTTTCCTTCTTTTTTGGTTTTTTGAGACAAGGTTTCTCTGAGTAGCCCTGGCTGTCCTGGAACTCACTCTGTAGACCAGGCTGGCCTCGAACTCAGAAATCCGCCTGCCTCTGTCTCCCAAGTGCTGGGATTAAAGGTGTGAGCCACCACCGCCTGGCCAACCTTAGACTTCTAAGCTTTGTCTAGATAATCTGAGCCCTATCTGTTGAATGGGAATCAAGATGGCCCCTACACTTAGGGGTTTGTAAAAGGTACTAAGTGATCAATCTAAGCCTCCTCATCTCACTACTCTGTTCTCCCAAAAACAAAACCTTTGGCCGTCTATACATGTACCCCACTGCCATAAAGTGGTAACACCATACTGTTCTCCCTGAGAGGAGTGGTAGACTCAGAAGGGACTGCAAATAAAGCTTCCTTGAATTCTCACACCAGAGTTTTGGACAATCTTTAGGCAACTGCAGAGATTCTAAGAGGTCATTCCTCTTCCTATCCTCTGCTAACTATACTGCCATGCCATGGCTCCCCTAAGTCCTTCTAAGACAGAGACACATTAGCCACCAGCTTCCTTGCCCCCAAGGGAGGCCTGCCTCCCAGAGGAGCAGCTCACCTCGACACACAGGCACACATTTGCCCAAGCTGAAGAAATGGGAGTGCAGCTCCTTGGTGAAGCAGATGTCTGCAGCTGCTGGGGTCCTAGAGCAGCAACAGACCCAATCATCCCTGCCTCCAAGACTTCCCGTGGCTTGTCCCCAACTCTCCCCACCCAAAACAATGCCTGCCATGACTGTCATACAGAATGAAGCTCCAAGAGAAGGCCCTAAGGGGCCCCACCCATGCCCTTCCTGGAAGGCTGAATGCCACCTCCTGAGCAGAGGAGAAAGGCAAATCTGGGCAGATATGGATGGGTCACGTCAAGGGGCCCATTCCTCCTCACCAACGCATCAACTTCAGGTTCCAGATGTGTCGGAGTTTCAGGATCCCTGTGAAAAAGGAAAGTCCTTGATGTGACATGGCTACTTCCACACTCCTTCTAAATGTCTTTTTGTCGTTGTTGTTGTTTTGTTTGTTTGTTTGTTTGAGACAGGGTTTCTCTGTGTAGCCCCGGCTGTCCTGGGACTCACTCTGTAGACCAGGCTGGCCTCGAACTCAGAAATCCACCTGCCTCTACATCCCAAGTGCTGGGATTAAAGGCGTGCG
Source organism: Montemys delectorum (assembly GCA_019843815.1). Lineage (NCBI taxonomy): Eukaryota > Metazoa > Chordata > Mammalia > Rodentia > Muridae > Montemys > Montemys delectorum. The sequence continues at coordinate 8,003 of JADRCD010029765.1, forward strand.
CCACCACTGAATTTCTGATATCCTGTCTAAATCACATTCCCTAAAGGAATCCTAAGGCGGACACATAAACTTCCAGCAGCTAGGCAGTATATTCCTCAAACAAGGTAAAGTTTTTCAAAAGAGCCTGGTGAGAAGTGAATCTATTCTGTCTTTGGTAGGGGTCTGTTCTTGTTTTGCCTCCCTGAACCCAGCACACTGGCACTGTACCCCAGAGGTGAGGGTCATCCATGCAAGACTGGTGGTTGGAGACGGTGATAAGGGGGGTGGCAGGGCCTCGGTTCTCAATGAGCTCATACAGCACTTCCTTGTTGTGCACGGTGAGATGGTTCATGTACTCTGGGAAGAGAAGTCAGTCCCAAGTTCTAGGTCATTTCCACCTGCCTGAGGCCAGAAAAGCCCTGCCATAATTCCCAGTCCCAACCCCCCACACCCCCACCCCCCGGCCAGGCCAGAGGCCTGTGGACAGACTCTGCCTTGGCCTTTGGCCACTCACTGGTCCAGAAGCAGCTGTAGGTGCCAACTAGGCCCATGACGACGCTGCTGGCTAGGGTCCAGGTGAGCCGGGGCACCGCGGGGAACGGCCACTTCACGTGGAGGGGCATCTCCTCCGGCTCCGGCCCCGCCCCCGGAGCCCGGAGCTCCTCTTGCCCCAGGCCAGCCGGTGTCCTCCACCACTCAGGAGAAGGATCTCCCAACAGACTGGCAGAAGGCTAGACTAAGGTCACCTGATGGGACAGCTCAGCGTCTCCCTAACATTGCTTTCTGGACAGAGAAGAGCCGCTGCTCAGGCGAGGAGACAGGGTTGCTGTACAAAGCCACGCGCACTAGAGAGCAAGTCTTGGCGGCCTCAGCTCGACGAATCAACCGGAAAGCAAGTCGCGGAATCGTCCTTGCCTGTTGTCGCAAAACATGCCTAGGTTGCTTGACGGTTGTCGGGGCTGGTCTACGCCAGCCTTGCTCCGCCCCATTCCCCGTCAAGGTTTTGGCTCCAAACCACCAGAAGCGGTGTGTCTTTTTGATTCCGTAATTCTAGTGTCTACAGGCGACATTAGCTTCGCAGCACCATTACCTGAACCCATGCAAGTCTTAGGCTGATGGAAACTTTTTACTTGTTCTCTCTCCCTCTCCCACTCGGTTATGCATGCTTCTGAAGGCGTACAGAGAGACCAGAAAAGGGCATTGAGTATCCGCGTCAATTATTCTCTGCCTTACTACTTTTTATTATACTATCTCCTCCAGTGATCTGGGGGGTGGGGCAATTGGTTATCTCCACGATAGAGCACTTGCCTAGTATTCATGTGGTACCAGAACTAACACGTTTCTGCCATGAGACATTTTTCTAAACTGCCACTCCATAGTCATCCAGTGGGGGCTCATTAGTCAGTCGCGCTATCTATCCTGTGCAGAAGGTCCTTTGCTTGCTTTGAGTTTTCTGAGTAGTCACACAGGCAAACCTAATTTAAGAGTGCACACCTACATAGTGGTTCAGGGCCTGAGGACCCGGAGAGAAGACTGTCTCTGCTCTGCTCTTTGTTGCAGGAAACTGGCCAAAGAATGAGCAAGCCTACCTCACCTTGTCCCTAGGTCCAGGTAACTGCTCAATGATAGACTGCTGCTCCTTGGCGCGGGTGGCAGTAGTCATACTTAGGTCCCCAAGTTGCCTTCACTCGGCAAAAGAAACACCCATTATGGGCGGGATGGCCCAGCAGGTAGCCAGTTCCCAGGCACCGCCTACTAGGCAGAGGGGTGGAGCTCAGCCTTGCTTTTTGGGACCGGAAAGTTGGTTGTGGGACTGGCCCTTTTGGGTGGGTCTGGAAACCGGTTCATGGACGGAGGGGGTGGAGCTCAGCCTTGCATATTGGGACAGGAAAGTTGGTTGTGGGGCCAGCCCCTTTGGGTGTGTCTGGAAACCCGCTTCCTCTTCTTCCCATTCCCTTCCCCCACCCAACCACCCAGCCGCACGTCCTTAACCTCCTTGGCTGGCACTGCGATTCTGAGGAGTGGAATGTTTTATTCGGTTCAAGGCTGAGGCAGGCGTGGGGCCTACTTGGTCTGTGGAGGTATGAGAATCCTGCGGGTAGGGAAAAGGGAGGAGATTCTTTCTACCTGGGGAGGGACTTCAGAAGGGAAGGGGATTTCGAACTAAGGCTAGCTTTGGAAGACTGGGATGGACATTGAGCTGAGGCCAGGAACAGTTATTCTTTCTGGTTCATTCTCAGAGAATGGTCTCAGTCTCCAAATATAGCCAGTGCATAGCTGCACCAATGCTCACATGTATTCCAAAACAGACACCAGTGCAAGGAGACCAAAATAAGTATGAGTGACAGAGCAGGTGGCTAGAGAGAAGCAAATATCAAGGCCAGCTACGAAGATACTGTGACAGAAACACTAAGATGTGTAGAGCCAGGAAGACGGAACAAGCCAACCAGATAGGAAGAAACTAACAGAGAGGAGAAAGGGACATCGTGACAAGAAAAACAAGCAGACA
>JADRCD010029767.1:0-10590 GCA_019843815.1 Montemys delectorum
GATCATCAATAGGAGGAAAGGACCTCAGCCTTGTGAAGGTTTTGTGCCCCAGTGTAGGGGAATGCCAGGGCCAATAAATGGGAGAGGGTGGGGTGGCAGGCATGGGGAGGGGGGAGGCAAAAGGAGTTTGTTCTTGGTGTTTTTGTTTGCTTGTTTGTTTTTTGGAGGGGAACCTGGGAAAGGAGAAATTTACATGTAAATAAAGAAAATATCTAAGTAAATAAATAAATAAATAAAAAATTGTTAAAAAAAAGGAAATCAAACCAGAATATAACTATTGACATGTTACTTGTTATTCTTAAACCCCAGTTACCCCAACTGTAAAATGGAACTAATTGTTGTTGAGAGGGTTCAATAAAATGTGTAAGTAATGTATCACAATACTTTATTTATTCAGCTATCCCTTTATACTAATGAAGTATTGATCCCAGGACACTTATTTCATGGATAGTGAATTCTGCTGGTACCTAAAGTCCTTATGTAAAAATAGGTATTTGTGAAAATCTATACATATATTCTGGTACACTTTAAATGGTTTCTTGATTGCTTGTAATATTCTGGAGAAACACTGAAGATGTATGAACAGTGGAAAGCCATAGCAGTATATACATAGGCAAAAATTCAGGTGCATGTGTTTTATAGAAATAATGGACTAATAAAGCCATCTTGTCATTGTATAATCAGCTGGTATATGTGTGTGTATTTGTGTGTGTAAGACAGAGTGAGTGAAAGAGAGAGAAAAGAATACTGTAGAGTCTCTCCTTTTAACTTTTTTTTTCTTGTCTAACTCACTGTAGCCTATTTTAGCTTCAAACTCATGGCAATATTTCTCCATCAATTTTCTGACTGCCGAGGTCAGAAAATAATAGCACTGTATCAGGAATTTGGTATGCTTTATTTCATGTAATCTGTATAATTATGCTTTCCCTTGATGTCAATTAGTCTTGTTCTCCAGGTTAGGCATGGTTAAGTGAGAGGTAAGTGACATTTTTAAGCTACAAGACTAACAAAGGGTCAAAACTAAGCTAAGCATGGGCCACCATACCCTTGTAGGTTTAGGAAAAAGACAAAATTTAATGATATATGCAATGAATATAGTGACTAGTTTCTTAGATAATGTACTATGATACATCATGATAGGCAACTTATAGAACAAAGAGTTTATTTGGGGCTTACAGTTTCAGAGGGTTATAGTCCACAACCATCAAGACAAGGAGCATGGGAAGCATGTATGACTTCACAGCAATAGCATACATTTTGAGAAATAAACACAAGACAGAGAGAGCTAACTGGGAATGGTATAAAGGTTTGAAACCACAAATCCTGACCTTAATTACATAACTCTTCCAACAAGGCCACAACTCCAACTTTTCCCAGAAAGTTCTATCAATTGGGAACCATGTATTCAAACATAAGCCTGTAGGGACCTTTCTTACTTAAACCACTATAATCAGTTTATTTCATTTTTATACTTTCAAAGTATACAATCCTTCTCTAGGCACACTTTTATTAAATAATGTAACACAGTAATGAGAGCAAGATAGTCCTGATTTGGAGCCATAGTTTTAACCACTTGTTAGTCTTATAACCTTAGAAATGTCACTTACCTCTCACTTAACAATGTCTAACCTGGAGAACAAGCCTAAATGACATCAAGGAAAAGCATAACTATACAGATTACATGAAATAAAGCATACCAAATGCCTGCTACTGTGCTATTATCATTCAGAGAGATGGTTTCATCCTACACGCTCAATGATTCATTTTTACTTCAAAATACTATTCTAAAAATTTCATCAAGAAACCAAGACAATAGAAATCAAGTTATTTGGTATACAACCCTCTCCTCCTAAGCAGAAGCACACATTTTAAAGGCAGTCCTGTAATGTAGGAGAAACACTTCATGGTTGCAATTAATTTGAATGGATGAGTTTCTCTTTCTCTTTTTCTTGATAGTGTTAATGTTGTGTTCTTACATTTATAATCCATATTCATTAGTGAAAATAGATAACATACAAGTAATAAGTAAAAAGAAAGTCATTAATCAAGAACCCTTTTGTATACTTGTATGCTTTGTTTTATACTTAAGTATAAATAGACAGTTTTACAAAATATATTTTCTATGTTATTTTTCATCTATATCTTTAGTGTATTTCCACTATAAAATTCTAAGCATCTTTAAAACTCACTATTATGACATTTGTTTTTGAATGGACTTTTATCATACAGTGTTTTAGTGTGAGAACCTGTCCCTAATGCCTACTGGAAACTTGTGTCAGCTATAATATCTGCAATCAGTCAATTATGCTACTTAACTAGAGATCCACTAGAGAGTTAATTTTGGTCAAATGAAAAATCTAAGTATTGGAGAAGTATGAGCTCCCCAAGTACAAGTGGTCTTTCTGCTGCCTTCAGCAGTCCTGGAATAATTTTCAAAAGTAAGCATAAAGAAATAGAATTTGCTTCACCCCTTCAGGGGGGAAAGACTCAGTTAAGAAACATCTCTATCATCAGTGGTTATGTTGAAGGTGCTCATCATAATTTTCTACTGTGTAATAAAACTTGAGTTTAGAATAGCTAGAAGGATTTCCACCTCTGTTGCCTTGGGGGCAGGGAGAAGAGAGAGTCTTAGAAATTGTAAAGGTGTTGAGTGACATCCATGTGACTGCTCAAAGAGAACTTAAGCTCATGTAGAGGAGTTCATTACCTGTACTGGCATGTACTGGTGTTCTGGGCATGCTGCCTATGATTCTCCAAGGTAATGATTGCAAAACCATGCCCTAAATCCTAGACTGTCATTCTTTAGGGGAGACAATGCAAATGCCTTCTTAGTAGAGAGAATTCTGCAGATAGATAGAAAAATTCTAAAATCTGTTATAAACATTCAGTCTGTAAAATTGTGATGCTTTTTCCTGGTCTGCTAAACTTCAAAGAGTCCGATACTATAACTAATTTTAATTAATATTTGAATGTGCTTCAAGTTCTGACAAACTAAGAAGATACACATTCCTGTTGGTTCTCCTAAAGTATGGAATTGTGCTATTGAAAAGAAAGAAAGTCTGGAGACCTTTCCAGGGGCATATATTCATTTCAGTCTTTAGGAAACTCCGAAATTGCCAAGCCAGGAAGAAGGGCATTACTCATCTACTTTGTTCCTTAAGCTCTACAGGTTTTCTGTTCAGGCTACACTCTGCTCTTTCCAGGCCTTTCTCTGAGCCTTATTTATTTTATATATTATAATATTCTGTTTTCTTTCTACACATTAGAGTATTTGAGGCTCTATAAAGGATGAGCTGGAGATTAAGAAAACCATGCTAAAATATGCATTTTATTTTGAAATGTTTCCATTTTACTAGTAAATAAGTAAATATAAACATTAATTTCTGAAAGAATATTGAACGTACTGGGCAATATGTCTATAGTATTAGCAGTCAGCTGATACTATCCTGTACTTTGAGACTTACATAGGTCTGTCACACGTTCTCTAGCATTTGTTATGGAGGAATCCAATGTTCTTTTTGTCATTTGTAAATCTTCAGGTTAATGTGATCTCAACACAGCTGGTTGTAAGCCTCTACTTCTCTAATCTCACTGTTGCTCGGTATTTTTGTTTGACACATATTCAGCCAAGTCACTCTGTCCCTTTCTTTCTATTTCATTCCAAAGTACTTGTACAAGAAATTCAAACACTTTGCTTGCAATGTGGAAACAGGGGGATTGTAAATCAATATAAAGGAGGCATTTTAGAAGTAAATGTTAACACACAGTTTTCTTTTTTTTATTAGAGATTTTCTTTATTTACATTTCAAATGTTATCCCCTTTTCTGGTTTCCACTCCAAAAATCCCCATACCCTCTCCCCCTGCTCACCAACCCACCCTCTCCTGCTTCCTTGCCCTGTCATTCCCCTACACTGGGGCATTGAACCTTCACAGGACCAAGGGCCTCTCCTCTCATTGATGTCCCACAAGGCCATCTGCTGCTACATTTGCAGCTGGAGCCATGAGTCCCACCATGTGTACTCTTTGGTTGGAGGTTTAGTCATTGGGAGCTCTGGGGGTACTGGTTGGTTCACATTGTTGCTCCTCCTATGGGGCTACAAATCCCTTGAGGTCCTTTCTCTAGCTCCTCCACTGGGGATCCTGAACACACAGTTTTCTTACAAGTCTGTTGATTCATGTTATGAGGAATTTCTTACTGATAATTATCTCCCACAGTAGTCAGCATGTTCTTGGAATTCCCGGGTTCAAGCCCCTCACCTTTATAGCTTTCCTTTTATATTTCAGCTTCTAAATTTGCCAGATTCTCTCCAGCCAACATCACTCCCCACAAGCATCATCAGCATTTGTTTTACTACAGAAAGCAATTCAGTCATATATTCCACACACTTGAAAGCTTAAACAACAGAAATTTATTTCTGACAGTTGCAGAGGTTGAGTGGTCAAAGGTTAAGGTGCTAGTAGACTAGGTTTTCCTCAGTACTTTCTCCTACCTCCATGGCCTCCAAACAGCATCCTCACTGTATTATACAGTAAGCTTTACTTGGTAGAGCCTGCACTTGCTATCACTTCCTTTTCTAAGAAGGACAATATCCTATTTAATTAAGGCCATACCCTTATAACCTAATATAACAAAACTCACAAATCAGCTGGGTAGTGGTGGCACACACCTTTAATCCTAGCACTTGGGAGGCAGAGGCAGGCAGATTTATGAGTTCAAGGCCAGCCTGATCCACAGAGTGAGTTCTAAGAAAGCCAGGGCTACACAGAGAAACCCTGTCTCATAAAACCAAAAGAAAAAGAAAAAAATCTCAAATCAGAATTATATAGGGTTTAAAACAAAAGATAGGACAAGTGGGGGGGGGATAATGTAATTTTATTTATTTTATGTTGTTTTCATTATTTATTCATTTTATATCCAGATAGCAACCTTAATTTCTTCCCAGTCCCCCCTCACACAGCTCCTTCCCATTCTCCCTCCTCTTCTCCTCTTAGAAGGGAGAGACCCTAGTACACAAAGTCACTGTAGGACTAGGCATATCCTCTCTCACTGAGGCCAGACAAGACCCTCCTTCCAATTAGAAGAATGGGATCCATAGGCAAGGAACAGATTAAAAGACAACCCCTGCTCCAGTTGATGGGGGACCAGCATTAAAAATCAAGCAGAACATCTGCTACATTTGGAGGGGGGGGCTTGATCCAGTCCATGCTCACTCTTTGGTTGGTGATTTACTATCTGAGAGCCTCCATGGTTTTAAGTCAGTTGACTCTGTTGGTCTTTTTGTAAAGTCTCTATCCCCTTGATTTCCTTCAATCCTTCCCCCAACTCTTCCACAAGACTATCCAGTGCTCCATCTAATGTTTGGGTATGGGTCTCTGCATCTGACTCTGTCAACTGCAGGATGGAGCCTCTCAGAGGACAGTTATGTTAGGCTCCTATCTGCAAGCATAACAGAGTGTCATTAATAGTGTCAGGGACTGATTCTTGCCCATAGGATGGGTCTCATTTTGGGGCAGTTATTAGTTGATCATTCTCTCAGTTTCAGCCCCATCTTTTTTGGAGTACCTATTGTAGGACAGACACAATTTGGATTGAAGATTTTGTGGGTGGGTTACTGTCTTTATTTTATTTTAATCAAAGAAAAATGTAAAATGCAGAATAAAAATATTAAGACTCAGAGGTTCTCAAGTGAAATGAATAATATTTCTTTCAAGGGATTAATCAAAATATTCTAAAATTTCTTTCTTATGAATTAATTATGAATGAATTATAAAATTTCCAATACTTATGAAATATCTATTATATGTTAAACGATACGGTTTGTGGTGAAGAAAAAAGTGGAAAATGTAAATGCTCACAGATTTTTTCTTATAAATGATTTGTTTTCATACAATACATTCAGATTAGAGTTTAATTACCTACTACTACTTCCAGTTTCTTCCCATCTCCCCTCTCAACCAGATCAACAACTTGTCTATCTCTCATTACAAAATGAATAGGAATCTAAGGAATAATACTAAAATAAGATAAAAACAAACAAATCAGAATAAAACAAAACAACCCAAACAAGAAATAGCCAAGGAAAAACCACAAGAAACACATATAGATGCAGAGACACACACATCTGCACACAGGAATCCTATAAAACCCCCAAATCAGAAGCCATATATATATAGGACAGTTAAGAAAAAAGAGCCCTGATTTTACATTATGAGACAAAGAACTTCCAAAGATGCTGTTGAGTTCACTTTGTATTTCCCATCTATCTACTACCACACATGGGGCCTACACTTAAGAGTGGTTTATTAATAGAAACAATAAAGAAATCAGAAAGGGAGACAACCCTGGAGATAGAAAACCTAGGAAAGAGATCAGAAGTCACAGATGCAAGCACCACCAACAGAATACAAGAGATAGAAGAGAGAATCTCAGGGGTAGAAGACACCATAGAAAACATTGACACAACAGTCAAAGAAAATGCAAAAAGCAAAAAGCTCCTAACCCAAAACATCCAGGAAATCCAGGATGCAATGAGAAGACCAAACCTAAGGATAATAGGTATAGAAGAGAGTGAAGATTCCCATCTTAAGGGGCCAGTAAATATCTTCAACAAAATCATAGGAGAAAACTCCCCTAACCTAAAGAAAGAGATACCCATGAACATACAAGAAGCCTACAGAACTCCAAATAGACTGGACCAGAAAAGAAATTCCATACATCACAAAATAGGCAAAACACCAAATGCACAAAAAAGAAAGAATATTAAAAGCAGTAAGGGAAAAAGGTCAAGTAACATATAAAGGCAGGCCTATCAGAATTACACCAGACTTCCCACCAGAGACTATGAAAGCTAGAAGATGTCATACAGACCCTAAGAGAACACAAATGCCAGCCTAGACTACTATACCCAGCAAAACTCTCAATTACCATAGATGGAGAAAACAAGATATTCTATGACAAAACAAAATTTACACAATATCTCTCCACAAATCCAGCCCTACAAAGGATAAAAGTAAATCTTTCAACAAACCCAAAAGAAGATAGCCACACAAGCAGAATTCCAACTCTAACAACAAAAATAACAGGAAGCAATAATCACTATGCCTTAATATCTGTTAACTTCAATGGACTCAATTACCCAATAAAAAGACATAGACTAATAAACTGGATAAGTAAACAGGACCCAGCATTTTACTGCATAAGGAAACTCACCTCAGTGACAAACACAGACAAAACCTCAGAGTAAAGGGTGGAAAAACAATTTTCTAAGCAAATGGTCCTAAGAAACAAGCTGGAGTAGCCATTATAATATTGAATAAAATCGAATTTCAACAAAAATTATCAAAAACAGACACTTCATACTCATCAAAGGAAAAATCTACCAAGATGAGCTCTCAATTCTGAACATCTATGCTCCAAATGCAAGGGTACCCACATTCATAAAAGAAACTTTACTAAAGCTCAAAGCACACATTGCACCCTACACAATAATTTTAGGAGACTTCAACACCCTACTCTCAGCAATGGGCAGATCATGGAAACAGAAACTAAACAGAGACATAGTGAAACTCACAGAAGTTATGAGACAGATGGATTTAACAGATATCTATAGAACATTTCATCCTAAAACAAAAGGATATACCTTCTTCTTAACACCTCATGATACCTTCTCCAAAATTGACCATATAATTGGTCACAAAACAGGCCTCAACAGATACAAGAAGACTGAAATAATCCCATGCATCCTATCAGATGACCACGGACTAAGGCTGGTCTTCAATAACAACAAAAACAATGGAAAGCCCACATACATGTGAAAGCTGAACAACACTCTACTCAATGATAACTTGGTCAAGGAAAAATGAGTAAAGAAATTAAAGACGTTTTAGAAAACAATTCTCAGCAATAAAAGAACATCTGGGGTAATCACCATCCCTGACCTCAAGCTTTACTACAGAGCAATAGTGATAAAAACTGCATGGCACTGGTACAGTAACAGGCAGGTAGATGAATAGAATAGAACAAAGAAATGAACATACAACTATGGTCACTTGATCATTGACAAAGAAGCAAAACCATCAGGTGTAAAAAAGAGCATTTTCAAAAAATGGTGCTGATCCAACTGGTGGTCAGCATGTAGAAGAATGTGAATTGATCCATTCTTACCTCCCTGTACAAAGGTCAAGACCAAGTGGATCAAGGACCTCCCCTCCGTATATAACCAAATACACTGAATCTAATAGAAGAGAAAGTGGGGAAAAGCCTTGAACACATGGGCATAGGAGAAATTTTCCTAAACAGAACACCAATGGCTTATGCTCCAAGATCAACAATAGACAAATGGGACCTCATAAAATTTCAAAGCTTCTGTAAGGCAAAGGACACTGTCAATAGTAAAAAATGGCAACAAACAGTTTGGAAAAATATCTTTACCAATCCTACATCAAATAGAGGTCTAATACCCAATATATACAAAGAAATCAGGAAGTTAGAACCAAATAACCCTTTCCAAAAAAAATGGGGAACAGAGCTAAACAGATAATTCTCAACTGAGGGAATGGCTGAGAACCACCTAAAGAAATGTTCAACATCCTTAGTCATCAGGGAAATGCAAATCAAAATGACCCTGAGATTCCACCTCACACCACTCAGAATGGCTAAGATCAAAATCTCAGGTGACAGCAGATGCTGTCGAGGATGTGGAAAAAGAGCAACATTCCTCCATTGATGGTGAGATTGAAAGCTGGCATACTCTGGAAATCAGTTTGGTAGTTCCTCAGAAAACTGAACATAGTACTACCTGATGACCCAGCTATACCACTCCTAGGCATATACCCAGAAGATGCTCCAACATGTAATTAGGACACATGCTCCACCATGTTCATAGTAGCCTTATTTATAATAGCCAGAAACTGGAAACAACCCAGATGTCCCTCAACAGAGGAATGGATACAGAAAATGTGGTACATCTATCTACACAATGGAGCACTACTTAGCTATTAAAAACAATGAATTTATGAAATGGATGGATCTGGAGAATATTAACCTGAGTAACATAACCCAGTCACAAAAGAACACACAGGGTATGCACTCACTGATAAGTGGATATTAGTCAAAGAGCATGGAATACCCACAATACACCTCATGGAACACATGAAGCTCAGGAGGAAGACCAAAATGCAAATGCTTCAGTCCTACTTAGAAGGGGGAGTAATATAATCAAGGGAAGTAGAGGGTGGGAATTACTTGGGAAGAAGAGAGGAGGGTGGAATAGAAGGACAGAATCGGGTATGGGAGGAGATGGAGGAGATTACAGAGGGTCAGGAAATTGAACAGAGTTGTGTAGCGGTGGGGGAGGGGTAACTGGGGGTAGCAACCAGAAAGTCCCAGATGCCAGCAAAGAAAGAGCTTCCCAGGACACAACAGGGATGACATTAGCTGAAATATCACACAAAGGAGAGGGAGAACCTGTTAAGACCATACCCAGAGGTTAAGCACAGCTCCCCAGTTGAGGGCTGGGAACACCCATCTCCAAAATTTTAATCCAGAATTGCTACTGTCTAAAGGAAATACAGGGGCAAACAGTGGAACAGAGTATGAAGGAAAGGCCATCCAGAGACTGCCCCACCTGGGGATCCATCTCACATGCAGACACCAAACCCAAACACTATTGCTGATGCCAAGAAGTGCTTGCTGACAGGAGCCTGATATAGCTGTCTCCTGAGAGGCTCTGCCAGATCCTGACCAATACAGATGTGGATGCTTGCAGCCTACCATTGGACTGAGCATAGCAACCCCAATGGAGGAGTTAGGGCAAGGACTGAAGGAGCTAAAGGGGCCTTATCTGGCACCAATGGGAGGTGGAGGCCCTTGGTGCCTCCAATGTAGAGGAATGCTAGGGCAGTGTGGGTGGGTGGGTATGGTAGTACTCTTATAGATGCAGGTAAGAGGGAAGGGGATGGGGGTTTGCAGAGGGGAAACCTGGAAAGGGGATAACATTTGAAATGTAAACAAATAAAATAGCTAATTTAAAAAAGAGTGGTTTGTTTCCCCAGTGAGACTCCCTTGCAGAAAACTAAGTTTTCATTTGCAAATGGTTATCAATTGGAGATAGATTCTTGGTTAGGGATGGGGGTTTGTGTCTACTTCTTTGGATTTAGGGACCTCATCTGGTGCAAACAGATTCATGTTTGACCTGTGCATGTTGCCTCAGTCTCTGAGTTCATATGTGTTCCAGCCTTGTTTTGTTTAGAAGACCTTGATTCCTTGGTGAATTTTGACATACTCTGCCTCTTCTTCCACAGAGTTCCCTGAGCCATAATGGGAGAGATCTAATGGACACATCCCATTTAAGGCTGAGTGTTCCAGCATCTCTCAGTAATTGCTTATTGTCTACCTGTTGGTCTTTAATTGTTCTCATTGGCTGCAGGAGGAAGCTTCTTTCATGATTGCTAAGCAAGGCACTGGTCTATGAATATAGCAGTATGTCATTAGGAATCGTTTAATTGCTATGTTCCTTTAAAGAACATTTTCTGTGTAGCCCTGGCTATCCTGGAACTCACTCTGTAGACCAGGCTGGCCTCAAACTCAG
>JADRCD010029776.1:0-14735 GCA_019843815.1 Montemys delectorum
TACTGATTATATTAATTTTTTAATATAAAACTCTCATTTGGAAAAATAATTCATGCATATGTGATTAGTTGCTCATGACATCACTATTTCTTCTAATGCAAAAATAGATGATTAAAAGTCTAGCAACTGTTAAATGGATAAACAAAATAAAACATGCTATCATTTATATAATATGTATGTATATGTACATATGAATTGCAAACATAATGAAAGGCTCTAATGCATGCTACAACATGAGTTAAAGTTGTAAACATTATTCTTAGTAACATATTGCATTTACAACGGTAATATCTTATATGTTGCCATTTATGTAAAGTATCAATAACGTACATTTGCCAGACACATAACAATAAATGTGTGCTACTCTATTTTATACAGAATGTGAAAAGTTGATCTGATATAAGTTCAGAGTTAGAATTGTTACTAGTAGCTGAAGCAGTTCAGATAGTTTGGAAAGATGTTGGACAAATGATGGAGAAAAGTCTTTTTAAAGTACAAATTTAAAAAGTCTATGACTGTGTAATATAATGTGATGACTACTGTCAAAGATAAATTTTATTTTAAAAACATTGTAAGAAAATGGATCACTGAAGGGTGGGAGGATACCTGGAGGTCCTCCATTCTCTCAGAGGAGAAGAGGAAGGGAGATGGAGGAAGGGACTTTGGGGGGGGCTGTGGAAGGGGGGTATATAAAGTGAATAAATAAATTAACATAAAAAAGATTGTAAGAAAGTGAATCTGAAGTGTTCTCATCACAAGAATATCTATGAGAATAACATGTGTTAACTAACCTAATATATAATAATTAGCTTAAATTAAAAATTGCAATATACCAAAGCATCATATATATAACAAATGTTGATTTTACTTATCAATTAAAAATAATAAGTTTGAAAACACAACTATATCCGTAGATGAAAAATTATTTTGTAAGTTGGAGTAGAATTCTGAGATGAAAGTAGGAATTGAAGAATGAATGCTAATGGGAACATTTTTCTTCTTGAGATGAAAAAATGGTTTTTTTTAATTTTATGATGATAGCTACACAGTTCTATGGATATATGAAATAATAGGACTATGTATATTAAATATATTAATGATAATATAGGAAGTATATGTAGATAAGAATATGGTAAGAGCAATACATATACAGGAAAATATTCATATAATGTTGAAGAGAATCTATTAAAACTCTAGTTCCCTTGTCCTTCCCACTGCAGTCTATAATCACACCATGCTTTTTGATTGCCTATTAGTAGGCAATGTCACTATTTCATGCCTTTCCCAAACACTCCATTCTCTCATGATGTATTTTTTTTCTCAACAAAGTTTTCAGAATCTTCCTGTATCAGCATCAATCCATTTTTACCATTCTTTTCAGTAGCTATCTAGTGTTCCTTTATGTGGCTGCATCAAGATCCAGTTAAACATTTCCCTCCTGAGGAATTGATTCTTTCAAGGGCTTGCAAAAACTGCTGCATGGACATTCTTTGATATCTGCTTACAAGAAAGGAAAAAATATATCTGGAGGATAAACTCTTACTCAAAGTTTTCTAGTAAAAAGGATGTACATTTTAGGATTTGATAAAGGTATAGTAGATAGAGCAATTTATTTTCTTGATGACAGTACTTGAAAATGTTTGTTAATATTGGATACTATGAACCCCTCACCTTTGTCACCATGACATTAAAAAATAACTCTACATTTCAGTTTCTAATTTTGCTGTTGATTATGGATGAGAATTATGTTAATTGACTATGCCATTCTTTCATATTTTTGTTAAGTTTTAGCATTTGCTAAATTCTGATTGCCCTTTAGGATTCCTGTGATTTTATTTTATTTTATTTTATTACTATAGTCAACCTACTTTGGGGTTGAATGCTTCTTGGAAATATTCATTTTGCTATTTTCAAATACATTCTGCTCTACAATGGGAAATATTGTCTGTGCTGAAATCACACACTATGCATGTTGCTTTTTTGCTTGATGCCATAAAGTTTCTTCTTGGAGAAACTTTCAAATTACCACTGATATAAATTTTCCACTGTACAGACCTGTATCTTCATGAAAATCAGATAGACCTTAATTTCAAATCTTAGGTTTTCTCTTAGATAAAAAGGATCTTTATTTATTTTAATTGTTCACAGATTGATCAATAAAATCTGATAACATTAAACAGATTTCATATATTTTCCCTTTGCCAAGGAAATCTCAGTTCACCTAATGTAACAGATGTCATAGTGCTTATATTATTTGCTAATTTAATTTCATTACTTTTTTTCACATACTATAAAAGGACATTTAAAACACACAATTTTATCATGGAGACAAAATGACATGTTAAATGATTGAATATAGAAAATGTAAATACAAGTACAAATAACTGACAAGATAACATTAGATACCAGAATCAGGATCCTTTTTTTTTTTTTTTTTTTTTTACTTTTTTTTTTTTTTTTTTAAAAAAAAATGATTTATTTATTTACATATATAAGTTCACTGTCACTATCTTCAGACACACCAGAAGAGGGCACCAGATCCCATTACAGATGGTTGTGAGCCACCATGCGGTTGCTGGGAATTGAACTCAGGACCTCTGGATGAGCAGTCAGTGCTCTTAACTGCTGAGCTGTCTTACTAGCTTCCTTTCTCCTGTTCTTAATATCCGTATCCATCCCTTGTTATTGTGAAAGCAATGAATATTCATAATTATATATAATATATTAAAATCCATATATGTGTATATGAATATTAATATTGAATTCATATTATAACAGACAAGATAAATAAAATAGGTCTATTTACCTCCTCATTTCTCTTCCATTCATTTGCCTCAAAATATATACCATTTCTTACACGCTTTACATCTTCTTCATGGAAATAAATGTATATACTTATTAAAAATATTTTACTGCTGGTCGTGGTGGCGCACGCCTTTAATCGCAGCACTTGGGAGGCAGAGGCAGGCAGATTTCTGAGTTTGAGGTCAGCCTGGTCTGCAGAGTGAGTTCCAGGACAACCAGGGCTATACAGAGAAACCCTGTCTCGAAAAAAATAATATTTTACCTTCTCAGAATATATGCATGCAAATAAATAGATTTCCTTTAGTAACAGTTACCTCAGGCTGTACACTAATCCCAATACTATATTTGCTATAGATTTGTTGGATATTGTGGAAGGGTATTGTTTTGGGACTTGGAATTGTTTAATACTTACACTGCTGTGTTTTTTTATTTCACTGAGGACATGTTTGATTTCAGGGAGCAATCAAATTTTATTTGGGGTTAGGTATATTGTGTGCATGCATTCAACCTATGTAAAATTATCTTTGGTCAAAATCACCAGGGTAATAAGTGATCATTTTCACAAGCAACTTATAAGCAAACCTTATAGATTATTGTCAAGAAGTAATCACAAAAACATTATGAGAAATGGCAGTGTGTATACCTGGTAATCACACCAAAGATGATATACAGAATCAATTAAGAAGGTCATGTTCATTTGAGGATGCAGATTTTTCTGTGTTGATTTTTAGACATCAGACATTTGCTTTTTGCATTACACATTCACCCTAGTTTTCATCTATAAATTCTTAAGAAGCATCATTGTAAGTCAGCATTGTGGTGCATATAGGGCAAGATTATAGTTCTGTTAGCCCTGGGGGCATAATGATAGTCTTAGATGTGAGAATGAACACTGAGATTTTTTTTCCTGTAGGTTTTTAAATACCCATTACATAATAGCTCTTTATTCTTTGCTCTTCACCTTTCTAACTTCCTTCCTTTCCTTTCTCTTTGTTCCTCCCTCCTCTCCCCTCTCTCTTTAATTAAAAAAAAAAGGTCTGATTTATCTAATTCTGGAACAAATGTTTCAATTTCAATTTATCTCTTCAGAGAAGCACAATATTCTTAATATTCTTAAGGTATTCAGAATCACTACTCTCTTCACATGGAAATATTTTTTTCAAATATTTCCTTAAGATATTTACTTAAATCATTCTTATGTACTAATTTCCCAAGGATTTCTTTCTTAAAATCTGCTTTTATTTTCACTAGCTTTGATGACCAGTATAAGAATTTGGAATTGAAATTTAAAAATCACTACAATCTGTGATATGTACTGCCTAGTTGCAGTAAGAATTGTAGCAAATAATTTTTCTTTTAAAAAATTCATCAACATAATACAAAAATACTAAATGCTAGGGGCAGTGATACACTTCAATATTCTTTTTTTTTCTTTTGTTTTTATTGAATATTTTCTCTTTTTTTGCCTGTGACTATTTTTTTATTTTTATAATGACTGTTTTTATTGGATATTTTCTTTATTTACATTTCAAATGTATCCTCTTTCCCAGCTTGCCCCTCCAGAAAACTCCTATCCCATCCCCACTTCCCCTGCTTCTATAAGAGTGCTCCCCCACTCACCAACCTACTCCTGCCTCCCCACCCTGGCATTCCCCTACACTGTAGCCTGGAGCCATCACAGGACCAAGGGCCTCTCCTCCCATTGATGCCCGATAAGGCCATTCTCTGCTACATGTGAGGCTGGAGCCATGGGTTTCACCATGTGTATTCTTTGGTTGGTGGTTTCTATGAAACACAGGTAGGTTTCTATGAATTTGACCCCAGCCTGATCTACATGGAGAGCTCTAGACAAGCTAAGGCTAGATGAGATCCTATCTCAAATTAAAAAAAAAATTGATTTTCTTCATTTGAAAAAAATGGGTTGAGTATCTTCTGCTTATCAGTTACCATGGCTACTAGTAGGAATATAGGAACACAGAAGGTACACATTTGAGCATTGAAGTTGAAAAAAAAAAAGAGAAGATTATAATCAGGATAATAAAATAAGGAGTTTCTGTTTTAGTCCCTGGGAGTTCTGGGGGGTCTGGTACATTACAGTTGTGATGGTACAGGCAGGTAGGAGGCAGAGGCAGAGGATCTCAAGTTCAAGGCCAGCCTGGGCTATGCACTTCAATATTCTTAAAACAATCTGTGATTATGAGACTGTATGTAGCATAAAAGATAGAACTTGTAAAAGCCGTTCATTTCTAAGCATCAGAACGGTAGGAGGAGTCTAACATTTTGAACTGTTAATAACTGTTTAAAATAATTTTGTATCTGGCTTTCAAGATTATAAGCAGTGCTCTAGAATATCTTCTTATTTCCTTCAACATTGTTTTCCAGATGAGACAGGATAGGACATCCTGATTATTGATTAGCTTTTAATTCAAATCCATACTTTGTTGTAGGCCTCTAATGAAAGCCTTTGTTAGACAGCCTAAACTTCATTTATTAGGTTACCTGTGATCCTTTGCACCAATTACTTCCCTTTTGGAACTGGCTTATCATTGCAAGGACAAAGGAAATTTAAGTAGGATGGGCATTTTCAAATGGTTTTATTGAAATCCCATTACAGAAATATCTTTTCTTGCTGTGGCTGGTTACTGTCTTTAATCTCAACACTCAGGAAGCAAACACAGGTAGGTTTCTATGAATGTGATGCCAGCCTGATCTACATAGAGTGCTCTAGGCTAGCTAAGGCTAGATGAAACCCCTTCTCAAAGGGAAAAAAATGATTTTCTTCATTCGCGAATCATGGGTTGAATATCTTCTGCATATCAGTCACCATGGCCATTAGCAGGAATATAGGAAAACAGAAGGGTACACCTTTGAGCACCGAGGTTGAAAAAAAGGGGAAGATTATAATCAGGATAATAAAATAGAGAATTCCTGAAAAAGAAGTATTCCATATTATTTGTTGGTCGTTCTAAAAGCTTCTCATTTTCTTCTCCTGTTAGAGGAAAAGTTAAGGGCAAACATAGTTAAATCTACAACGCTACTACTTACTAGTTGCAAATTCTCTTTCATGTTCCGTAAATTCTGTGGGCTTAACTTTACTCTTTATAAATGTGGGATAATAACTATCCTATAGAGTTTGGGTAAGCATAATTGTTTATGAATATAATATGACCTTTTAATTGAATATTCAATGCACAACAAAATGTTAAATATGCATCTATATTAACATACATGTGTTTATATAGATGTCATGATATTTGACTATTTTATTCTGGAAATGAGATTTTCACAATTTTAAAAGTGACAGGCACTAGAGAAGAAAATGACTGTATTTTCTGAAAGCCTCACAACTACTTGTAGAAAACACCAAACATGCTGTTATGGTGATGCATTTTGTATCTTTCCAGCGTGGCATGCATATTATGGTTGCCATAAACACAATAATTTCACTTGCCACTTAGCTTCAGTCTCACACATTTTCCTTTCAGATTTTCCTTACAAGGGTCATGTCATGAAAGGCAGTATACAGAAAAATGATACCCTCCCCTGCTCCATGTGTCTCCTTTATATTCTCTGATATCTTCCCTGTCTATTTGAAGTTTTAAAATTGGACTCACTCTAAGGCATCAAAAGTCAGCATTGAATAAAGAAATAAAAATATTTCAACTAGATTTGTGGAAGACACTCCTTTTTTGTGCTTTTTCCAATTGTTCATTTAAAGTTTTCTCTAACCAATATCTAAATATTCAATTATTTGGGAAAAATTCAATCATTTCACCATTCACAGACTTTTTAAAAATTAACTAATCATCTAGGACTTTCTGACATCATGACATTCTGTCACACAGCTAAATGTATCTTTCAAATGAAAGATATTTGTCTTGGGGCTAAAGTTTCAACTTCATCACATTTTTTGCTTAACTGAATGTTAGCTCTAAATTCAGTCTATTTATCACTAATTAAAGTTCCCACAGGTAATTTGACTTGCTTAGCAAATTATTATAAAGACTGCTTGGACAGCATATGTGTATTTTAAGAAACACATGACTATCATGTGTAAGCTATTGTGTATTTACTGAGTCAACTGATAAGATATTCTTATTTCCAAATTCTGAAGAAGGATTGTTTTGTCTACAGAAGTTCCTATAGTCATGTGATGATTGTTAGAAATATGAACAAAGAGAATGGAACACTTAAATATTATTCATTAATTTAAGAAGCGTTTCTAAACAGATAGGGAGAAAGATCAGCCAAGTACTTGCTCTATAAGCAACAGAATCTAAATTCAGATTCTTAGCCACCAGTTAAAAACTGTGCATGGTAGCAGATGCCTGTAATCTGAGTGCTGCAGTGGCAGAGATAGAATTCTGAGATCAATCTGGCCAACTATTCTTGCCAATTGGTAAGCTCCAGGTTCACTAAGATGAGAGATCCTATCTCAAATCTAAGGTGAAGAACAATACAAGTAGATACCAGACTTCAACCTGAGTCCTCCAAATACATTATCATTCACATATAAACGTGTGCATTTACACTACCCCCATCCCAACACATGGATCTATTCCTAATTACTTACTATTTGTCAGTTAGAATGTAAAGCAGTAAGAATCTACCAGTGAAATTGACAGATCCCATCTCTTCCTTTACAGAATTAGAAGAGACAGAGGAAAGAGAGGCATAAAATTAAAATAGTAGCATGCTGAAGCATATTTACCAAATGCTATAGGAAAATACACCAGGGACTTTAATTTAGTCTGAAGAGCAGAGGACGCTTTCCATACTAAGTAAAATCACATTGAGAGGTCCAAGGAGGGCAAGAGTCAAAGAAAGCTGGACAAGTGCTTGTGGAACTGCAATAATGATTCTCAAGGGAGAGCAATTTTGCTGTGATCAGAGAACATTTCAGTGTCCCCAGAGAAGTGTCTGATGTGAGAGCAGAGCTGACATTAGATTATAGTGACCAGAGATTCTGTAAAATTTTTTACTGCTCTAGTGAAGAGTGCCCTTGCCAAAACTGTTTCCAGTGAAAAACATAGAGGTCATTGTTTCAACCATTACTGAGTGTCTATTGTGTCCTTGATAAGTACGGGGAGAAGGGCATTACTATCCTATTTAGTTCGATCTGGTAAGAAAGACGTAAATTAACTCCAAGAATAATCAGTAATAAAAATGAGAACACTGTGATAAAGAAATAATAAGTGGGATACCTAACACAGCATCATGGGTATTATACTTGAATGGGCTTAAAGTTATTGGAAATCAGAAGAAATATTTTTTCTGAAATCTCTAGAATCCTTAGTCCCAGAAAGTATAGTTATAGAAGACTTTAAAAGGAGTAGGGATCAAAGTTAAGGCTAAAAGATGATGTGGGAGACAAATCAAACTTATCCCAGTAGATGTATGCTTCTCTTTGATATTATAGGCTACAAAATAGATGGAATGCAAGAAAGGTAAAGGTTTAAATATGTACATGTTGCTTAGACTCTGAAATTCTCATCCAGTGAACAGAAGACTGTCCAGGTGAAGGTCAACTATGCTTCCTCAATAATAGAAAAAGACTATCATCAGCACAAAATGAGAAAATGGACATGGAGATTTAAAGGCAGATGAAAACTTAAAATGCAGCCCATAAAGCAAAGGTCATATTTAGTTGATGAATATACTCTGGATTCAGGATAATTTCATGTCAATATATATATGAGACATTTCTTAAAAGATGTCTTCATTATAAGGCCTAATCTTTGATGACTTGAATCAACTCAACCCCTCTTGTATTTCTTCTACTAGACAAGCAAGCATGTCCTCAATATAATTCCAAATTGGGAGTATCTGATACACTACTTTCTTAAAAATTCATTTTATCTTTATATATGGGATTGTAACAACTAGTTATATAATTTTTGGTTTGTTTGGTTTTTAGTTTGGTCCTACAGTCTAATAGAACTGATATTAATTTAGATATATCATGGATAAACCATGGACATTGTAAATCCAAAGAGTTCATATACGGTAATATCATTCACAACTTTACCTTTTTTAAAAAAAAATATTTTCGAAGCAAGAGAAACTTTTTATATTGACATAGTAAGTGACATACGAATGAAAACATGAGTGGTGGACTCAGAAAGTCTGGGGTAAATTCTACCTTTATTTTCTAGCCTTAAGAAGTTAGATAAATTCCTAAACCTCTCTGTTCCTCAATTCTCTCTGATGTGATGAAATGGGAATGATACTAATGTCCATTAATAGCTTTTTTTTTTGTAAAGATAGTATCAACTGTTATACAGAAAGCTCTTGGAATACTGCTCAGCATTAGACAGGATCACTTAAATATTTGACATGTTTCCAA
The DNA here is from genome assembly GCA_019843815.1 of Montemys delectorum. Taxonomy (NCBI): domain Eukaryota; kingdom Metazoa; phylum Chordata; class Mammalia; order Rodentia; family Muridae; genus Montemys; species Montemys delectorum. Next base: position 9,152 of record JADRCD010029776.1, read on the forward strand.
AAAAGTAATATTTTATAGAACTCAAGCATAAGCAGCAGGCAACAAAAAGGTTACTGTGGTTGAAACAAAGAGTTGTAGAGTTGCAATTGCAGGCTTGCCATAAGATATACTTCACTTTGCCAGCAGTACGACTAGGGCTCCATTCTGTTTTCTTGGCAGTATGAATACTGCAAATTTGTAACTTCAGTGGGAGAGAGGAGGAATCAGTTTTTTTTTTTAATTATTATTCTTTAAACTTTTTTTATAGTCCAGTGGCTATCCCCCCTTCAGGTCTGCTCTATGATGGGTCCTCATCCCATACCTCCTCTCTTGTCTCCAAGAGGATTTCAGTAACACACCCCCCAACTGCACTCCACCAGATCTCTCCACTCTCTGGGGTCTCAAGCCTCTAGAGAGTTAAGTGCATCTTCTCTCAAGACCAGGCAGTCCTCTGCTGTATATGTGTTGGGGCCTCATATCAGATGGTATATGCTGTCCGGTTGGTGGTACAGTGTCTGAGAGATCTCAGGGGTCCAGGTTAATTGAGACTGCTGGTCTTCCTACAGGGTCACGCTCCTCCTCAGTTTTTTCCAGCCATTCCCTAATTCACAGGGGTTCCCAGCTTCTGTCCATTGGTTGGGTATAAATACCTGCATCTCCCTCTTGTTGCTGTTGCTTGTTGGACCTCTCTGAGGGCAGCCATGCTAGGCTCTTGTATATGAGCACACCATAGCCTCAGTAATAGTGTCAGGCCTTGGGGCCTCCCCTTGAGATGGATCCCAATTTGGGCCTGTCACTGGACCTCCTTTCCCTCAGGCTCTTCTCCATTGTCTCTGCAGTTCTTTCAGACAGGGACAATTCTGGGTCAGAGTTTTTGACTGTGGGATAGCAACCCTATCCCTCCACTTGATGCCCTGCCTTTCTACTGGAGGTGGGCTCTACAAGTTCCCTCTCCCCACTGTAGAGCATTTCATCTAAGATCCCTGCCTTTGAGTCCTGAGAGTCTCTCACCTCCTAGGTCTCTGGTATATTCTAGAGGGTCCCCCACCTCCTACCTCCTGAGGTGGTCTTTCTGCTGTCCCTCAGGACTTCAGTCCTGTTTCCCACCCCACCCTAATACCTGATCATGTTCTTCCCTTCCCTCCCTGTCCCCTCTACCACCCAGGTCCTCCTCGCCCCTGTGATTGTTTTCTTCTCCCTTCCAAGTGGGATTAAGGAATCCTCACTTGGTCCCTTTGGCTTGTTAACCTTCTTGAGTTCTCTGGATTGTGTCTTGTGCATTCTGTACTTTTTTGGCTAATATCCACTTATTAGGGAGTATATACCCTGCATGTCCTTTTGGGTCTGAGTTTCCTCACTCAGGATGATATTTTCTAGTTCCATCTGTTTGCCTGCAAAACTCATGATGTCCTCATTGTTTATAGATGAATAGTATTCCATTGTGTAAATGAACCACATTTTCTGTATGCATTCATCCATTGTGGGACATCTAGGTTATTTCCAGCTTCTGGGATTCACAAATAAAGTCACTATGAATATAGGGAATCAGTTTTTAATCCAATCACTTTTCCCCACAAATTCAAAATTGCTACAAGAATATTAAATCAATGTAGTCTTCAAAATATTCAGCCTTTTCTTTTTGGTGAGGTTCAAGAATTTTCTAAAGATCTATCAGCAAAGTGAGATGGAAATTTCAACAGTGCATAAAATCTAGTCAATGGGTAACAAAAGTGTTTCCCAAACACCCTGGCACATTTATCAAAAGCAAAGAATGTAAGAATGAGGCCAGAATAAAGATTGAAGCATTATTCTCTAAAATTTTTATACTAACCTACTGCCACTTTATCATGTAGTCCTAAAAAACACTTTTAAAAATACTGGCTTAAAATTTCAACTTAACATAGTTAACCAGGTCAAGTATTAGATATGTGAATTATGTTGATATTAGTTTTCCTCTCACAATATGTACATGTATTAAAGTATCAGTGTCATTACGCATACACTTTGAATATTTGACAACCAAATGTCAGAAAATGTAAGAAAAAAACATTAATTAAAATCATTCCACTTTTAGAATATTTGCTTGAGGGAACAAACATTTCTCTGCTCCTGTTTTTGTTTCTGGCAAAGCCTGAAATATTTGTTCTTTTAAAAGTATTTAGAAGCTAGGTGTGGTGATGTATGCCTATAAATACAGCATTTAGGAGGATAAGAGAATTTCAAGTTCCAAGATAACCAAGGGTACATAGCAGGACTCTGTCTCAAAGAGTACTTGGAACTTGTAGACAAAGGAGCTGAAGTTATATTGTGTATTGTATTTGAGAAATCTGTCCATTATCAAAGAGCAATTTAGGACCTATTATAATATTGCCAATCCTCATATAATTGATGAACAACATGTTTCTTTTATAAGATTAGGAATTGTTTCTCTATACAATTGTATGAAATTTTCAAACTCTAAAAAACTAAAATATAAAAGATAAAGTCATTTCAATTAACTGGCTTTTTAATTGTGTAGCACTGTATGAGGAGTTCTGTCTTCTCCTACAAGAGAGTACACAAGATTTTTGCTGACTTGGGTTGGTCTCCTCCCACAATGAGTATCTCCTGTTAAAATCAAATGCATTACATTTCTTCATTGCATCCAATTACTTTGTTAATTGAAAAGGACAGCATTCCACTTTAATTATATGTTCTCGTTTTCTACATTTATTTTAATTTATGGAACAATAAAAAGTAAAGCATTGCAAAAACCAACTAGTTAAAGAGCCATTTGGTACAGTCACTGTTTGACCTTATTTATTTGAATTTTCCAGACTTCCTGTGATTTTGGTTCCTCTCCCTAAGCATGGTTTGTTAGCTTCATTGGTTATTTTCAACAGCACATTAGAAGTCCCCTGAGATCTTGCTTTGTAAATGACATTTGGTGCTGTTTCTGCTGTCACTTTTAAGATTTTGTACTTCTCCAGCTGTCACATTCTAGAGTAATCTGTTGTGTTGTCTGCATTTACAGACACTAAGAAGCAGCTAGGAAATATGAATAAGAGTCTCATTACACTGATACTTCTAATGAGAATCTGGTTTTGCTTTCTCTAATTAATAATAAATGGATAAGGGAAAGCAGTGAGACAACATCCAGAAGGTAATAGCAACCCATAGAATGAGAGAAAATATTTGCAAATTTCATAAGAGAGTTGTGGACAAAGTACATGAATAATGATTTTACATCAATAATGAAAAAAATAAATAAGATAAAAGGGGCCAAAGTTCTCTAAAGAATGCACCTAGATGACCAGTGAGCAAATGAGATCAATATCATTAGCCATCAAGGAAATGCAAATCGAAACAAAGAGATGCTATGTTACATTCACTAGTATGGCTACGATAAAGAGGAATAACAATGATAGTTAGGGTTAGAGATATTGAAACACCTGTACATTGCTGCCAAAATGTTCAATGGTATGGTCATTGAAAAAAATAGCTTCTCAGTTGACATTTACAAAATTCTGGAAAATAATAAAAGGCTTTGAAAATAACCTGTATTGTCTACCTACAGCGCTTCCTCAGATATACCCATGCAAATTTCACGTGTCATCATATTTGAAGTTTACAATCACTGTAAGTGCATGTGTGCTGTAATCTTTCTACTTCACATAGGAATAAACAGAAAGATAGCAAAGTTGCATAAAGTATTATCCAAGATACCAGAGCCTAAAATTCAAGAACCCGCATAGTGATCCAAAAATCTTATTTCTTTTCTGTATTTTCATCCCAGCTAATTATTACAGCATACAATTCATTAATGTAAATTAACCATCCATTCAGTAGTTTTGGGTGTATTCACAGATAGGAACGTATCTCCATGGTTTCAGAGCATTTACGTCATCATCAAAACAATCTCCACTTTCTAATGAATTTATATGAATTATAGCTTAGTAAATTTGCTTGTAAAACACTTAGTGACATCTAGCTATGAACACTCTCCCCCTCCCCTTCCACATGCCAATCATAACTTGAATCACTGCATTCTTTTTAAACTCTTTGCATTAACAGAACCAGGGAATTATAGACTTCTTTGTAAGAGATGGCCTCGAAATGTATTGTTTCAGTATACACCTAAAAGGCCAAGGAGGAACATTCTTGGTTTTGATGTGTCCTGCTTTGGAATCCCCTGCACTGTTTTAATGAGGAGCTGAGCAGTCTCAAAATATAAAAAGGATGTTTTGCTTCTGGGAAAGATTGCAAAAACTGTCAGGAACACTTCTGGGGCTTTAAAACTGACATAATGCCCTCTAGCTAAATGGCTTTGCTAAGTGGCTTTGCCAGAAACCTTTCCTAGCCTCCTTGTCCTGAAGCTACTGCTTTTCTTCTGACCCTCTTGACTTCAGTTTGAGTGTGCGGCTTCCAGTTAACAAGTAATTTGGGGGAGTGTCAAAAGGTAACTAGTGTCCCCTGGGTTACAATTAACCTAAAATTAAAAGGTGGAGTTTAAAATCCTCATTAAGTATAAGGAAAACATAAAAGCTAGCTTCGGAATTGGACTTGGATTTAGAAAGTCACCTTTAAATTAATGAAACTGACTGTACTTCACCATAGAGCAAGGAAGTTATTTGAGAGAGGACTGGGAAGGAGGGAGAAGAGGGGAGAGAGAGAGAGAGAGAGAGAGAGAGAGAGAAAGAGAGAGAGAGAGGAAGGGAGAGAAGAGTGTGTGTGTAATTTCATGTATTTTACTGGCTAATTAAAAATTAGTAGAGGAAAAGATCTGTCTAGGAGCTGTTTTCTATGATACCACTCATTCACTGTGCACATAATGTCCTTCAGTTTTAATTAGCACTAATTTTTGAAATATGCTTGTGAGTGTTACGTTATTTGAATTATGAATTAGTGCTTTCTCATTAAACATGGTCAGATATTGGGAAGCATCCTATTTCCATAAAAATTTTGATGATTTATTTTTAAATGTGGAATAATAAAAGCAGTTGAGGTCTTTAAAAATGATTTACAGTGAACACTTACAGTCTGATAATAAATTCTAACTAATATGTACTTCTTGTAATGGATACCTGCAGATTCCCAATTCTGAGCTAAAAATGAGAAACAATGTAGATATGGTTATTACTATATAAACCTTAAACATCTGTGCTTTGCTGCATGGTTACAATCCATGATAAAAGTCTAAAATATTTAATTATTCAGATTTGCTAATGCTTCTTTTAAAATGTCTTTAGAAGCTATTTTTATAAGCTTCTTCCTGTAACACACAGTTTTAAACCCCATTTTATCGAAGTCATCTTGTGGGCCTCCCCCTAAAAACAGAATTATATAAATGCAATAAATAATTTTCAAATACAAAAATTGGAGACAGCTGGGCGGTGGTAGCACATGCCTTTAATCCCAGCACTTGGGAGGCAGAGGCAGGTGGATTTCTGAGTTCGAGGCCAGCCTGGTCTACAGAGTGAGTACCGGGGCAGCCAGGGCTACACAGAGAAACTCAGTCTCAAAAACAAAAACAAAAACAAAAACAAAAACAAAAAACAAAAAACAAAACAAAACAAAACAAAAAAAACAACAAAAAAAAGAAATTAAATATCAGAACTGGGGAGAT
>JADRCD010029781.1:0-12566 GCA_019843815.1 Montemys delectorum
AGAGGTTTGTATTTGTTGTATGTAACAATTGGCATTGATAACAGTTTGCAAAACAAACAAACAAGCAAACAAAATCTGTCTTTGAGTGCTTCCAACTGGGCTGCTTTGCCTTTGACATATGGAAGCAATAAAAGCTGAGGCATCCTGTCTACTGATTTAAAGTAGTATTTTTCTTAATATAAGCCATAATCTCAATCCTTCCCTTGAAATCTTCATCTATAATTCCTGGATGGCCAACGAATCCTTGAGATGTCAGGCTACTTCTTTCTAAAACCATTCCTGCTGTCCTACTGGTCTTGGGAGTAGAGGTCCATGAACTCTAGTGGGTATTTTATAACATTGAATTTTTGGTGATAGTGTGAGATTTTTACTTAAGGCTAAGTCTAGGACAGGATTTCCATCTATACCATGCATTAGATCTCCAATACCTAGTTTAGTTTCTCTCCTTGCTCTGTGGATTGCTGGAAGGGTATACCTGGCTTGTGTTGTTTGCTTCATGGAGGTACAAGCTAACCCCCTTAGGGAGTTTCTTGTATTTACAGGATTATCTCATAGGAAGTTTGTTGTCAGTAAGGGATTACCTTAAATATCTCTTATTGATTTGTACTCCTTAGTCAAATGTCTATCTTTACCATGCTTTCTATAAATTCCTGAAGGCTCAGATCTTCTAGAGAAGTCTCAAGGAATGCCTTGCCTACAATCTCTTTTCAAATGATCTTATTTCCTACATTCAAGACAATGGACATATTGACATGTAAGATTATAGGCCATTATTTCACCAATTACATAGTCATTAGGGTCAATATCAGCAGTAATTCTATTCGACTCATCCATGGGTGCTGATAGAGCTTTTAAAGGTCTAAGAAATTTCTATACTCTGTTTCCTTCTACAAACTAACTTCACTTACATTGTTAGCAATTAAAGGTTGGTACTAAGAGCATGTCTGTAATACAGCCAGAGGAGATATGCTGCTGTATTAAAATTCCTTTATAAGAATATAATGTAAATTATTTCTTAGTCACACATCAGTCTACCATAGTACTTTAATTCTGTCCACACTCCATTGCTTAAAATTCATGTGGTTACATGGCACACTACAAAAAGTTCATTGTAGTTTGGTGCTCATCAAGAAGAGAAATGGGACTTGATGAATAGCTCTCAATTCTTATTCCTAAGCTTAATTGTATTGGTCACCAGAGAGCATTTTTATAGAAATTATAAATAGAAATCTGTAGATCATGAGTCTTTCATCACATTCCTCATTTGGGTGAAGGATTAGAAGCAAATGTAACTTTAGAGGAAATAATGTTTCGATTTCATGATTGACAGACTACACATAAAAACTGTCCCATAAGGTTCTATTAGCCTTTTACAAACCCTTTCTTAGCATGCATTTTCACAAACTGCAACTTTGAAAAAAATTACTCACAATATAATGGCAACTATTTCTTAAATTCCTACCATGTGCTTGGCACCCTACTAAATATATTGCAAACATTCTCCTCAAAGAAGCCTCTCTACGCTCCTGGAAACTTTGCATTTCATTCTATAGGTAAATAATTGTATTTCCAGAGCTTCAGTGGCATGCTAAATCCATGCATCTTGCTGGGGGCAAAACAGACATTCAAATGAATTTCTTTCTCACTTTGAAGCTCAGGCTTCTCTTAAACCCAGTGCTGTCCTTCCACAGGAGCCTTAATTTCAAGAGGACTTACTGACCTTTGTATAAATGTTTCAGTGTTGATTGAGGTTGTTATCAAAAGTCAACAAGAACAATTTGAAAGGAAACAATGTCATTATGTATACAAAAGTAAAAAAAAAATAAAGATTTTTTTTCTGAAAACTTAAAGAATCCCTTCATAGGCCATAGAAATTCTTTCTTTTCAGAAAAGGGAAGGGAAAGGGGTGTTATCATTTGCTCAAAAAAATAACATGGGCACTCCCATCTATTTACGTTTGAATATAATGTCTACGTAGTAGTTGCATGAGTATTTATTTATGCTGTGACCTTTCCACACACAAGAAAATAGCTTTTATCTAAGTCTCCTAGGGTAAAATGACTTTTGTGAATGAAGTAAAGTCATAACACTTTTGTCAATATCATTTATCTTTTTCACTGTGTTTCATGGGTATAGGGCACACAGAGAAACTAAGGAGCACATTGTATCACCAAGGGCCACTTAGTATGTGCAAAACAAAACCAGCCACCATAACAAATAAATACAGATGTGACAATGAACACCTACCTGTTCTTTCCTATATTCTATATGGGGTTTGTCCTGTTTTATAACATCTCTGTCTTGTTATTCTTATTTATAGTGCATAAGGAATGGCTTTTCACATAATGCTTCTCTTTTTCCCCTCATCTTGTGTGGTGAAGGCAATACTTTCATTTTTATAATTTGCCAGCCCCATCACATAGCAACTAGGGTTTTAACAGCTGCTGTGTAATCATTGTAATGTCTATAGACATAGACTCAGTGCTTTAAAAAAATTCACATTCTCAAATCTCCCTTTTCCTTGGTTGTGTTGAAGATCTATACTTCATGTTGTTTTAATGTTGATGTGCAATCATCCCCTCTAATTTTGTCACACAGTGTACCCTACAGGAAGTTCCCATTGTAAGAGATTTATGGCACTCCTGGTGAAAGATTCAATCAGAATTCGGGGGATGTAAATGAGCAGTGAGATTGGAGTTCTCTACCTTTGCTGGTTTATTAGATTTGTCTTGAAAAAAAAAAAGTCTGTTACTTGAAGCTTCTATGCTAAACATGAAAAATTCAGAATCTGCAGTTTCTTGGCCTTTCCCGTTAAGAAAAGATTTGCAGTGCACTACACACTCTTCTGTAAAATAAACACTTTCTAATCTCAATGTATTTTTATATGAGCAGACGCCCACAATAACAAGTTGGGAGATTTAGTTTCCACTTATGTTACAGGGCTGTATTTCCTCACCTTTAAAGAATGGCTCCTGCAACATATAAAATAAAGAACTATGGTGCAACATCCCAGGATAAAGCTATCCAACTTTTCTAGCACTCCCTCCATAATATTCATTCTAATGGGAATATTACTTCTAGTGTAATATCCATAATGACCCTCGGAGTTGGTTACTATTTTGTGAATTTTATACAGGGCAAAATTAAGGTTTAGAAAAAAAAATTTGGAGACTTGTCAAGAATAATATATTTATTTGGTAACATAGATATTTGAATCTAGGTTGATCTCCTGCTAAGACTTAATGCATTTTTCACCTGTCCACTAATGTCAGAGCCCCTTTCCTTCTATATTTGAACGTAGTTGGAAGTAGGCCATTGAATGAATACTGTGTCAATGGCCATCAGCAGATGTGTCCTTAAACTAGGGCTATGTTTAGAGCTCTTGATACTCTTTTGGATTCCCACAACTTTGTTATCCCCAAATAGTAACATTCCTATCCTGAATGCCTCACTGACTAAAGGAGTAGACTCAATTCCCATACAGGTTTGGTATTTTAGAGAAAACCACATAGAACTTGGCTACTTGGTGGTTTTACTTAAGTTTATAAACAACCTTCCACAACTTCAATTCTCTCCAGTGCTAATGCACTTAACGATTTAAATTTATTTTAGTATTTGAAACCTCAATTTTATTTATTAGTGTGACTGAAAATTAAGTTTCTAGTATACATGCATAAATAAAACTGTGATTTTTTTCATACTACTGGAAATGTCTTAGACTGACAAGACACCGAAGATATAGTATAATCTATATGGGGTATTTTATGTTGAAATTCACTGGAGACATATGCCCTTATAACATTAAAGTCAGACATAATATGTAAAGAAAGTATTATTTGGAAACATCAAACAACAGCTTCTTTAGTAGAAATACTTTCTCCTTTCCCTCAGGGTCAATTAAATGCCCAGTCCACCACACTATAGAGAAGAATTGTATTAATTATACTTAAAATGCCCTGTTTGTTAGATCAGTCTAGGACGGGCATCTGGAAATTTGGATTCTGAGAGTGTTTCAATCACTTACTTCACAATAGAGGACTGCTATGTCTAAACTGTTCATGCCATCAATATGGTTTATCCAGAGCTCCTGCTTTGTGTTTCTTCCAACTCTGAAATTTAGCCAGAAACTTAAAGTAGTTTTTTACATTGACTAGTGTTCAATAGAAAACTTGGGTCATTAATCTCTAAGAAGTTTCTTTGGAATTCTCAACTGACGAATACCAAATGACTGAGAAGCACCTAAAGAAATGTTCAACATCTTTAGTCATCGGGAAAATGCAAATCAAAACAACCCTGAGATTCCACCTCACACCAGTCAGAATGGCTAGGATAAAAAACTCAGGTGACAGCGGAATATGCAAAATACAATCCACAAACTACAAGAAATTCAAGAAGAAGGAAGACCAAAGTGTGGATATTTCGTTCATTCTTAAAAGGGGGAACAAAATACCCATGGAAGGAATTGCAGAGACAAACTATGGAGCAGAGACTGAAGGAAGGACAATCCAGAGACTGCTCCACTTGGGGATCCATCCCATATTCAGTCATCAAATCCAGATACTATTGTGGATGCCAGCAAGTGCTGGATGACAGGAGCCTGATATAGCTGTCTCCTGAGAGGCTCTGACAGTGCTCGACTAATACAGAAGTAGAGGCTCACAGACATCCATTGAATTGAGCACAGGGTCCGCAATGAAGGAGCTAGAGAAAGGATCCAAGGAGCTGAAGGGTTTGCAGCCCCTTAGGACAAACAACAATATGAACTAACTAGTACCCTCAGAGCTCCCAGGGACTAAACCACCAACCAAAGAGTACACATGGAGGGACTCATGGCTCCAGCAGCATATGTATAGCAGAGGATGGCCTAGTAGGTCATCAGTGGGAGGAGAGGCCCTTGGTCCTGTGAAGGTTCTATGTACCAGTGTAGGGAATGCCAGGGCCAGGAAGTGGGAGAGGGTGGGATGGTGAGCAGGGGGAGGCGGGAGGGAACAGTGTTTTATTTTATTTTATTTTATTTTATTCTTCAGAGGGGAAACTGGGAAAGGAGATATCATATGACATGTAAATAAAGAAAATATCTAATAAAAAATAGGAAAAAAATAAAAATATACCCACAACCATGAAATAGGAAAAAAAAAAAGAAAAAGAAAAAGAAGAAGAAGAAGTTGTTTCTTTGGTAAATACTTTATCTGTTATCACAGCTTTTTGCTTGGGAAACTGTTTCCCATGTGACTTCACTGACTCTTAGAAGCCTGTGTCTGAGTTCTATCTGAACTACTCTAGGCAACTTTGCCTTCTATTGATTATTTGTGGCATCTCTCCCCTGAAGCAAATATAATATTCTCCACCCTGTGTTCCATGAGTCCTTCAAGCAAACCTTCAAGCCAGAGAATAACCCAAGCAAATGTTTCCTTAGCTTTTGATCCCACCTCATCTGTTCTGGAATTTTATACAAATGTTCCACTAGACTTAAGTATTTACTGATTCCTAATGTTTACATGATAAAATCTGGATCCCCAAGTTATGGTGTTATGGTGTGTGTTCTTCAGGAGAAGAATCTTTGTACTGTGGATACTTCGTTCCTTCTTAACAGGGGGAACAAAATACCCATGGAAGGAGTTGTAGAGACTAACTATGGAGCAGAGACTAAAGGAAGGACTATTGAGAGACTGCTCCACCTGGGAATCCTTCCCATATTCAATCATCAAATCCACTATTGTGAATGCCAACAAGTGCTGGATGACAGGAGCCTGATATAGCTGTCTCCTGAGAGGTTCTGACAGTACCCTACTAATACACAAGTAGAGGCTCACAGCCATCCATTGAATTGAGCACAGGGTCCCCAATGAAGGAGCTAGAGAAAGGACCCAAGGAGCTGAAGGGTTTGCAGCCCCTTAGGATGAACAGCAATATGAACTAACTAGTACCCTCAGAGCTCCCAGGGACTAAAACTCCAACCAAAGAATACACATGGGGGGACTCATGGCTCCAGCAGCATGTGTATAGCAGAGGATGGCCAAGCCAGTCATCAATGGGAGGAGAGGGCCTTTGTCCTGTGAAGGTTCTATGCGGCAGTGTAGGGGAATGCCAGGGCCAGTAAGCAGGAGGGGGTGGGGTAGTGCGTAGGGGGAGGGGTGAGGGAACAGGGGATTGTTTTAGTTTTAGTTTTTATTTTATTTTATTTTTTTGGAGGGGAACCTGGGAAAGGAGATATTGTAAATAAAGAAAACATCCAATAAAAAGAAAAAAGAAAAAAAAAAAAAAAGAATCACGATCCCTTTTCCTCTCCTCACCTTTCCCTCCTCTCCTTCTGTTGTGTGAAAATAAGGAAAATGGTCATTTCTGAAAAGAGAGGGCAGGCTTTCACCAGAGAGTAGGTGTTTAGCCCTCAAACTTTCCTGTACACAGAAGATGAAAAGTAAGTTTTTGAGTTAATAACTCATCCAGGATGTGTTACTCTCTTACAACATACTGAACAGAAAATGACAAATGTACATTTAGAAATGATGTAGACAGTCTCACTAATAGAAACAGGAAAAAAAATCATTTGTAACTTTAGGAAAAGCATATAAAAAATCTAATAAGAAGTGAGTATTCTGTCCATGACTGTAATTCAAATTTTTAGGAGGCTATGTCAGGAATGTCCTTGGTTTGGGGTCAGCTTTGTCTACATGGTAAGACCCTGTCTCAATTTTTTTTATTATATAAGAAGTAAACTAGGCTTAAAGTATTAGGTTTTATTGTTTGGTTTGACTATTATAGTTTCATAGGCTTAGAACTGTTTTTCCCTTTGGGTTTGGTTTTATCGAAGGATCTAAAAGAATATCATTTCAATTTTTGTTATTCCAGGAAAAAAATTCTAAGCAGTAACACTCACTAATGATGCCTCTATCACTGGCACGACTGCATATTCACTGTCTTATTTAAGTTGAGCTAGTTTGGAGTATAGAAATGGATATAACTGATTGGTTTTTAATTGGCAAACAAGTTAAATATATGAAAAAATATTTTAAAATTAAGAAAATGTCCTTAGTATTTTCAGGAGTAATATACTGATCCAGGGTCTTGTAAGGTTTTTTTGCTTGTAAGAAAGCAAAAAAAGAAAAAAAAAACTATGAAACCATGAATGCAGCAAAATAAACAATATAAAAATTCAATAACAGTGAGTCTTAATATTTATATTACATCTCCTTCTATGATTATCCTAACACAGAAAAAAAATGCCATTTAGGGTTACAGTAATCTCAAATGTCTGTCTTGTTTGCAGCTTCCTATCCACTAAGAAGAGGAAAAAAAAAATCATCCACTCCATTCTCCTGCCAAAGCTATTCTGTGCCCAAGAGCAGAGGGTCAAACACTCAACACTCTGAAACTGAGAACAAAAACAAAATCATTGTTTACATCAGACATTTAAGTTCTTTATATCAGACAAGAAAACAATAACACAGCTATATGTTATATAAAATGATGTGCCTGCTCATTTTTCATAAATAGGAAATTATATTTCCGCAATTACTCAAATTCCTCATATCAAAATTTAGTTTTTAAACATTCCTGACTGTAAATAATGCTATCATGAAAGTTTGTGATTATTTTCTACAATCTGTGTTTTTTCTCTATGAGAGGTTTCCCTGCATACAGTAAAATACTACAAATGCTTGAGATCCTTAATGGAGAATAACAAATCTTGTATCCAAATTTACCTAATTTCACAATTTGTGTTGTTTTCATTTCTTCATACAGATTTCAGCTATTGTTTGTTGTCATTCTCCTTTCAAAAGAAACTAATTTGAATATTTTTTACAGAGTGTTTGCTGTCAGCAAATTCTTCCAGCTTTAATTTAATCTAGAAAACCAACCTTTTTACATTTTGTTTTTAAGATATTTACACTGGACATAGAACTCAGATTAACATGATTATTTCTTCTTTTATTTCTTTAAAGTCACTCCATTATTTTCTCACTTTTATGATTTAAGCTGAGAAATAACCTTTAGTCCCTTTTTCTGTTACTCTGTGTGGTGGTTTGAATATGCTCGTCTCATGGGAAGTGGCATTATTAGAAAGTGTGGACTTTTTGTAGTAGGTGTGGCCTTGTTGGAGAAAGTATGTCACTGTGGGGTTGGGATTTAAAACTCAGCCCAGTGTGGAAGAAACAGTCTTCTTTTATTGGCCTTCAGATCAAGATCTAGAACTCTCAGTTTCTCCCATGCCATACCTGTTTGGGTGCTGATTACAATGGACTGAGCCTCTGAATCTGTAAGCCAGCCCAAATTACATTCTGTCTTTATAAGAGTTGCTTTGGTCATGTGTCTCTTCACAGCAGTAAAACCCTAACTAAGATACTCTGTGTGTAATATCTCATTTTCCCTTGGCATCTTTTAAGATATTATTTTTATCTTTTGTTTTCTTAGTGTGACTATGAGGTATCTATAAGTACTTTCTTTAAAACTTGTCATGTTAGGCATCTCTGAGAATCTTGGATATCTTTGATGTTTCATTATATTGTAAAATTTCTCAGGCATTATCTCTTTAAATATTGGTTTTGCCTTTTTTATTCTTCTCATCCTTCCTACTTCCTCTTTTTGCTTCTTTTTCTAGGACAATATTTTAGACCATGAGGTATGTATCAACATCTCTTGGAAACTTTGTCATAGATATTTTTATCTTTTCATTTCCATTTATTATTTTGATATGATCTTTATATTAATCAGTCTTCTAGTTCTCCAAGTCTGTCTTCAAATATTAGACTTTAAATAAATTCATTGAGGGGATTCTTCATTTCAGACATTTCTACTTGATACTTCTTCATTCTTTCCATTTACTTTACTGAAGTTAATAATCCTTTTCAATTGCTTTGTCCCGTTATTTTCAATAGATTTGTAAGCTAGAGTTCTTTAATTTAGAGTTATTTTTAAAACCTTTTATGATGACTCCATAATTTGACTCTGTTAATTGCTTTTACTTTTGATGCTGGGTTACCTTTTTGTGTTTTATTATTTGTAATTGACTGCTAAATATTGTGTTAGCAGTAGAGATTTGTACTAAATATTTACATATGTAAACAGGCACAGCTTCTTCTCTTAGGCAGTTAATATGAGCAGGGGAAATTGAGCAAAACTAGTTAGGAAATAAAGTAGTTGCTTTTTCATTGTTGCTGACTGAATCTTCAGTGTTCTATAGATTTTAACTATGTTTGGCAGTGGACTGCTTTGATATAGTGCTTAAATTTAAGACCCACCTAAAAACTACCTTAAACTAAAATCCCACCAGGGATTTTTTTCCCCTTGGTATTTTCTCTTCTCTCTAGGTTTTCTTTTTCTTTCCTTTCTTTTCTTTTTTTTTTATTCTTCTCTCATGTAATACATCCTGACTGCAGCCTCCCCTCTCTGTTGCACTCCCAGCCTGCTCCCCCCACAGATCCACTCCTCCTCTATTACCTTCAGGAAAAAGCAACCCTTCCAATGATACTAACCAAACACAATATTAACAAGATTCAATAAGGCTAGGTGAAAACTCTCATATCAAGGTTGGACCAGGCAATCCAGTAGGGGGAAAAGGGTTCTAAGTGCAAGCAAAAGAGTCAGAGACACACCTGAATGCCATTGTTGTGAGTCCCACAAGAACACTAAGATACACAACCATAGTATATGTGCAAAGGACTTAGTGCAGATCCACATAGGCTCCATAGTTACCACTTCAATCTCTATGAGCCACTATGAACCCTGCTTAGTTGATTCTGTGGACTGTGTTCTGGTGTCTTCTATCTATCTTGCTCCTATAATCCTTCCCTCCTGTTCTGCAGGGTTTTAATCTTTTCTCCATTCCTACACCATAAAGATGCTCTCTCGTGCTGTTGACCTTTCCCAGAAATAGACTGCTGTCGCTTGTTACTTGGCACTTACCTTGAAGTACAACAGCTGAATTTTATTCTTGTCCCAGCTTAATCTTAGGCCTTACAAGGATTTGTAAGCCTATAATTCTAGGTTGGGATTTAATTACCAATGTTGTTTTTCTTCCTCCTCCTGAAACTCAGCTTTCTATTTGTAGTTGATCTTAGGTGAGAATTCCTGGTCCTTCCTTGGGAGCAATAAGAGTTTGGTTTGGATTAAGGTAGTAACATCTTAGGTACATGATAGTTTTTTGTCCTTGTTTTTGAGGGAAAATTTTTGCTTACATCTTTACCCCAAGTTGTATGCCTTTACAGATGGAGACTGACTCTCATCCTTACATCTTCTGTCTGAGATTTTATATAATTCAGCCAGCATGTCCCTGTGGGCACAGTGGTCTGTTCTGGCAACCTGGGCCCAGTCGAGTATAAGTCTGGAACTTCAGAGCCCCAGTGGGCAATAAATTTTGCCTACAAGGGATGGAAGGAGTTCGGCCATGACTCCTGGGTCCCTGGCTCCTGTTTCAATCACAACCTCTCACAGCCCCCTGCAGGAGATATGTGTTCTGTCACATAGACAATGATCCAATCTCCCAGCATTCTAGCTGGACCCTACTCCCAGTCATCTGACCAAAGCCAGGAATGCCCTGCCCCAAAGACAGATAGCTCCAACTC
This sequence comes from Montemys delectorum, assembly GCA_019843815.1. NCBI lineage: Eukaryota > Metazoa > Chordata > Mammalia > Rodentia > Muridae > Montemys > Montemys delectorum. Next base: position 10,563 of record JADRCD010029781.1, read on the forward strand.
ACAATATAAGGGGCAGTTTGCCTCCTCCTCTCTTGCTCCCTTGCTTTCTCTCTTGCTTCCTCTCCTGCTCTCTTGTTCTCTTCCTCTCTTTCTTCCTCTCTCTCTCTCTCTCTCTCTCTCTCTCTCTCTCTCTCTCTCTCTCTCTCTCTCTTCTTTTCCTCTCTTCTCCTTTCTCTCCTTTCTTTCTCTCCACATGGTCATGGCTGGCTTTCCTATAATAAAATATCTCACAACTATGCATTGCCTCCTTTTAACTAATGCATCACGCAGCCCCAGCATCTGCAGCAGCTAAACCTGGGGCCTGCATGTCCCTAAATAATTACACCTAATTTTCCAACCTCTTATAACTCCCATGTTATTAATTTATGAGTTTTCTTTTATCCTCTGCATGTAATTAAGATCATGAAGTGTTTGTTTTCTGTGGATTATTTCAATTAGCATTATACTTTCTCAATTCTTCTATATTGACACAAATTATAATGTTTTCTTCATTTTGAAGGACAAATGTACTTTATTGCATGAGCATGCTACATTTCTTCTGTCAGTTAAATATTTTGGCTGTTGTGAATAATCCTGCAGTGAACATGAGGGTATAGTGATTTCTTTAGCACACTCTGCATGTCTTTAGGAATATAATCCTGGTAGTAGTATTGGTGGATGAGATGGGAGTTTGGATTTACAATTTTGCAGAACATCCATACTGTTTTTCATAAAAACTGTATTACTTTTCATTCTTACAAACAGTATATACGTTTCCATTCCTCTACATTCTCACCAACTTATTATTTTTATCTTTTTAATAATACATTTCTAACAGTAGTAATTATATCTGATTGGGAATTTAACTTATCTTAAAACTATTGATGTATAACATATTATTTTGTGTACCTGTTGGCCATTTATATGCTTTACTGTTCAGGTTCTTTTTTCACTTTAAAAGCTGAGTTATTTGTTCTCTTAGAATTCAGTTATCTGCATTTGCTATGTTATTTTAAATATCAGGCTCTTATGAGACATGTTGCTTTTAAATCCATCCTTCCTTTTTTGGAGGTTGTTTCTTTGGCTATGTTTCCTTTAGCACAGTAGTTCTCAACCTTCATAATGCTCTGACTCTTGAATATAGTCCCATAATGTTGTAGTAACCCCATGACAATAAAATTATTTTTTGTTACTTTATAATTTTATGGGAAATATTAAAAAAGGAACTGGCATGTTCCCGCACTTGTGCCTCTGCCCTGGCAGCCTGGCCAGCCATGCACTGGCTGGCAATGGCCCACCTGTTTTTATCTCATGGAGACTCTGACTCAGAAGTCCACAATCTCTCCACCCAGATCTCTAGGTTCCAACTGGAGGGTCATTTCCATGCCAACCCTGTGCTTCAAATTCCAAATGGCCTTTGTGGTACACATCAGGCAAACCCATGCTTTGCCACTGTACCTTTCTCTCTTGAACCCAGATGAACAGCCATGTGAAGAAAAACACAACACAAAATTAGTTCAGAAGCAATGGTAACTCAACTGCTGGGCACAAGAACTAAAATCCTAATTTCGTAAGCCTTATTAAATCTAAATCTTCTGGTGGTGAATCCTGACAGGTCCAGCATTGAAACGAAGAGACACTAATAATTACGTCTTGTCCTCACACTATCCCCTTCCCAAAGAACCCAACTCTCTCCTGTTTTCTCTCTTCCTCTGGCCAACCTGGAAGTCTCTCCTACTCACCCAGTGGTTGGCTCCTTTATTGATTAGGGGATTAGTTCACAAGAAGTCACCTGAGTAAGTGACTCCCTCCTTGTCTGCAACCCCTCCCAGGAGAGCAGAATTAGCATCAAAATACAAACAGCACCAGGACCATCCATAACATAACTGTAATTTTGCTATTGATATGAATTGTAATGCAAATACCTGATCCACAGGATATCTCATATTTCCCTGTATTATTTATTGAACACTGAAAATTTTCCCCTTCGTGTTTTCTCAGCAACTTTGTCCAAAATCAATTGAT
>JADRCD010029808.1:0-12851 GCA_019843815.1 Montemys delectorum
AATATATGAATCTTTTTGCATTTTTCTCAATGCATACATTCAATTAGAAAAGCATCATTTATTAAAAATGCTTGCTTTCTTCCATTGTATAGTTTTGTTTGTTTTGTCAAAAGTTAAGTGTCAACTTCTGGGTCTTTAATTCAATTCCATTGATCAAAGTGTCTGTTTTTAATGCATATATCGTACGGTTTTTATTACCATTTCTTTGGTATAGCTTAACATTAAGGGTAGTGTCATCTCTAAATTTTCTTTATGGTAGAGGACTTTATTATCTGTTCTTTTTTTCCAAATGAAGTTGAGAATTGTTCTTTCAAGGTCTGTAAAGAATGGTGTTAGAATTTTGCAGATTGCATTATATAAGGTATCCATTTTTACTAGGTTAATCCTACAAATCTATGAACATGGAAGACGTTTATACCTTCTGAAATCTTCAATTTTTTTCTTCAAAGATTTGAGGTTCTTGTTATATAGGATTTTAACTTGCTTAGCTAGAGTTACTCCAACATATTTTACATTATTTGTGGCTATTTTGAAGGGTGTCCTTTCCCTAATTTCTTTCTGAACACAGTGATAATTTGTATATAGAAGGGATACATGGCACCTTCCAATTTCCACCTGTGCCAGGAGCATAACCTTAGCTCTGGATCCAAATCCACACAGTCCATACCCCATTTTCATATTGACTCCCCAGGTGTTCTGACACATCTAGAATCACAGGTGAGACTCCCAAACTCTGTGTCAATACCAGATAAAATAGGGACCCCTGAGACCCAAGGACTCAGATAACCCACCTAGCCAGAATCCACACATTTTCCAGTTTGCACCTGTGCCTAGAGTAGAGTCTCTTATCTGGATCCCCACCCACTAAGCTCACATCCCATTTGCAACTCACCTCTAGAGATTCCACCAAATCCATGATCACAGTCTCACAGGCTCATATGAAGAACAGGCTTCAGTCGGAGATAGGGAGAACAGATAACACCAGAGATAACCAGATACCATAGAAGACTTCAACACAACAGTCAAGGAAAATACAAAAAGCAAAAAACTCCTATCTCAAAATGTCAAGAAATCCAGAACACAATGAAAAGATCAAACCAAAAATAATAGGTATAGAAGAGAGTGAAGATTCCCAACTCAAAGGGCTAGCAAACATCTTAAACAAAATTATAGAAGAAAATTTCCTGAACCTAAAGTAAGTGATGCCCATATATATACAAGAAGCCTACAGAACAACAAACAGATGGGACCAGAAAAGAAATTCCTCCTACCACATAATAAATAAAACACCAAACGAACAGAACAAGGAAAGAATATTGAAAGCACTAAGGGTAAAGGTCAAGTAACATATAAAGGCAGAACTTTCAGAATTGCACCAGACTCCTCAACAGAGACTCTAAAAGCTAGCAGATGCTGGTCAGATGTCATAAAAACAATAAGAGAACAAAAATTCCAGTACGGGCTACTAGACCAAGCTAAACTCTCAATTATCATAGATGGAAAATCCAAAGTATTCCAAGACAAAACCAAATTTTAACAATACCTTTCCACTAATCCAGCCCTACAGAGGATAATAGAAGGAAAAATCCAACACAAGGAGGGAAACTACACCCAAAAAAAAGCAAGAAATTAATATTTTCACAACAAACTCAAGAGAACCACACAAATATAATTCCAGCTCTAAAAACAAAAATAACAGGAAGGAACAATCTTTGGTCCCTAATATATGTCAACATCAATGGACTCTATTCTCCAATAAAAAGATATAGGCTAACAGACAGGATACATAAACAGGACCTAGCATATTGCTGCATACAGGAAACATACCTCAGTGAAAAAGACAGTCACTACCTCACAGTAAAAGGCAGAAAAATAATTGTCCAAGCAAATGGCTCTAAGAACCAAGTTGGAGCAGCCATTCTAATATCCAATAAAATAGATTTTCACCCAAAAGTTATCAAAAATGTTAGGGAAGGACACTACATACTCATCGAAGGGAAAATCCACCAATATGATCTCTCAATTATGAACATCTAAGCCTCAAATGCCATCCACATTTGTAAAAGAAACATTATTGAAGTCCAAAACACACACTGAACCTCAGACAATAGTAGTAGAATTCAACACGCCACTCTCACCAATGGACAGATCATGGAAACAGAAAATAAACAGAGAAACAGTGAACTAAAAGAAGTTATAAACCAAATGGATTTAACAGATGTCTACAGAATATTTCACCCTAAAAAAAAAGAATATATCTTCTTCTCAGCACCTCATTATATCTTCTTAAAAAATGATCCTATTCTTGGATACAAAACAAACCTCACCAGATAAAAGAAGATTGGATTAATCACATGAATTTTATCAGACCACTACGGACTAAGGATGATATTCAATAGCAACAAAAACAATAGAAAGCCCACATGTACATTGAAGCTGAATAACTATCTACTCAATGATAATTTGGTCATGAGAGAAGTAAAGAAAGAAATTAAAGTATTTTTAGAATTCAGTGAAATGAAGGCACAACATAGCCAAACTTATGGGATACAATGAAAGCTGTGCTAAGATGAAAACCCAAAGCACTGAGTGCCTCCATAAAGAAATTGGAGAGATCATATACTAGCAGCATAACAGCTCATCTTGAAAGCTCTAGAACAAAAAGAACCAAATACACACAAGAGGAGTAAGCAGCAGGAAATAATCAAACTCAGGACTGAAATCAACTCAGTAGAAACAAAGAGAACTAGACAAGGAATCAACAAAACTATGAGCTGGTTTATTTTGAGAAAATCAACAAGATAGATAAAGTCTTAGCCAGACTAACCAAAGGCCACAGAGACAATATCAAATTAACAAAATCAGGGATGAAAAGGAGACATAACAGCAGAAACCAAGGAAATTTAATAAATCATCAGATCCTAGTACAAAAGTCTATGCTCAACAAAACTGGAAAATGTGGATGAATGCATAATTTTCTAGAAAGATACCAGGTACCAAAGTTAAATCAAGAATAGATAAATCATCAAGACCATTCCATAACCCCAAAGAAAATATAAACAGTCATTAGAAGACTCCTAACCCCGCTCTCCCTCCTATAAAAGCCCAGAACCAGATGGTTTTAGTGCAGAATTCTATCAGACCTTCAAAGAAGATCTGATACCAATACTTCTCAAACTATTCCATAAAATAGAAACAGAAAGAACACTACTAATTCCTTTCTATAAAGCAACAGTTATAGTGATACCTAAAACACAAAAAGACCCAACACAGAAAGAAAACTACAGACCAATTTGCATTATGAATATTGATGCAAAAATACTCAATAAAATTCTTACAAACCAAATCCAAGAACACATCAAAATGATCATCCACCATGATAAAGTAGGCTTCATCCTAGGGGTGCAAGGATGGCCCTACATATGGAAATCCATCAATGGAATCTATTAAATAAACAAAATCAAAGAAAAAAAAAACACTTGAACATCTCATTAGATGCTGAAAACTCCTTTGACAATATACAACACTCATTCATGGTAAAAGTATTGGAGAGATCAGTAATTCAAGGTTCATACCTAAATATAATAAAAGCAATATACAGCAAACCAATAGCCAACATCCAGATAATTGGAGATAAACTCAAAGCAATCCCCTTAAAATCAAGCATGAGACAAGGAGCCAACTCTCTCCCTACCTTCTCAATATAGAACTTGCAGTTCTAGCCAGAGCAATTAGACAAAAAAGGAGATCAAAGAGATACAAAATGAGGAGGATGTAAAGATAATCACTGTTTTCAGATGATAAGATAGTATACATAAGTGACCCAAAATTTCTACCAGAGAGTTCCTACAGCTGATAAACAATTTCAGAAAAATGGCTGGATATGAAATTAACTCTAACATGTCAGTAGCCTTCCCCTACTCAAAGGATAAAAGGGTTGAGAAAGTAACTACAGAAGCAACACCCATTCCATAATCACAAACATAAAAATATTTTGGTGTGACTCTAACCAAGCAAGTGAAAAATCTGTAGGACAAGAACTTCAAATCCCTGAAGAAAGAAATTGAAGACCTCAGAAGATAGGAAGATCTCCCAAGCTCATGGATTGGTAGGAATAATATAATAATAATGGTCATCTTACTGAAAGCAATCTACAATTCAATCCATCAAAATTCCAACTCAATAATTGAGTTAGAGCAATTCTCAAATTCATTTGGAATAACAAATAACTCAGGATAGCAAAAATTATTCTCAACAATAAAAGGAATTCTGGTGGAATCACCACCCTTGACCTCAAGCTAGGCAAGTAGATAAATGGAATAGAATTGAAGACCCAGAAATGAACCCACAAACATGGTTACTTGATCTTTGACAAATGAGCTAAAACCATACATTGGGGAAAAAAATGATATCATTTTCACCAAATGGTGCTGGTTCAACTGGTAGTCCTCATGTAGAAGAATGAAAAATGGATCTTATCTCCTTGTACAAAGCTCAAGTCCAGGAGAATCACGGACTTCTACATAAAACCAGATAGGCTGAATCTAATAGAAGATAAAGTGGGGGTGAAATTCAAATACTTGGGCACAGGGAAGAATTTCCTGAACTGAAAATAAATGACTTATACTTTAAGATCAACAATCGACAAATGGAACCTCATAAAATTGAAAAGCTTCTGTAAAGCAAAGGACACTGTCAGTAGGACAAAACGGCAACTCATAGATTGGGAAAAGATTTTTAGCAATCCTATATCTGTTAGAGGACTAATATACAAGCTATACAAAGAATACAAGAAGGTAGACTCCAGAGAAATAAATAACCCTATTAAAAATTGGATTATAGAGCTAAGTAGAGAATTCTCAATTGAAGAATCTCAAATGGCTGAGAAGCACTTAAAGAAGTGTTCAACATCCTTAGTTATCATGGAAATGCAAATCAAAATGACCCTGAGATTCCACATCACACCATTCAGAATGGCCAAGATAAAAAATGCAGGTGACAGAAGATGTTGGCGAGGATATGGAGAAAGGGGAATGCTCTTCCATTGCTGGTGAGACTGCAAGCTAGTAAAACTACTTTGGAAATCAGTCTGGCAGTTCCTGAGAAAATTGAAAATAGTTTTACCTGAAGTCCCAGCAATACCGCTACTGGGCATATACTCCCAAAGTGCTCCAATGTATAACAAGAACACATGCACCACTCAGTTTATAACAGCTTTATTTATAAAAGCCAGAAGCTGGAAACAACCCAGATGGCCCTCAACAGAAGAATGGATACATAAAATGTGGTACATTTTCACAATGGAGTGCTATTCAGCTATTAAAAACAACAACTTCCTGAAATTTGCAAGCAACTGGATGGAACTAGAAAAAATTTTAATTTCTTTCTTCCTTTCTTCTTTGACCCAGTACTGAGTATTTGTTCAGTTTCCATGGGTTTGTAGGTTTGCTTTTGTTTCTGTTGCTTTTCAAATTCATCTTTAATCCATAATCTTTTGTCTGATAAGATAGAGGGTTATTATTCCTTGTATTCATTGAGACTTACTTTGTTTCCAAATATATGAACAGTTTTGGAGAAAGTTCTATAAGATTCTGAGAAGAAAGTATATTCTTTTTTGTTTGGGTAGAATGGTCTGTAGATATCTGTTAGAGCTATTTGACTTACAACATTTGCTTGTTTCAATATTTTTTTATTTTTTTTCTAGGTATGTGGATGATCTGTCCTTTGGTGAGAATAGGGAGTCAAAGTATTCCACTATTAATGTTTGGTGTCAGATGTGTGATTTAAGCTTTAGCAATCTTCCTTTTGCAAATTTTGCTATCCTCATACTTTGATTAAGGAATTGAATTAAGTGATACTAAGAATTACTAATGATTAATGATTACTAATTCCTGTTATTTTGATATGGTGTTGCTAAGATGTATGTGTGTGTGTGTGTGTGTGTGTGTGTGTTTGTGTGTCAGTGTTTATGTGTGTTTATGTCTCTCTGTGTTTCCCCATCTATCTATCTATCTATCTATCTATCTATCTATCTATCTATCTATCTATCTACCTACCTACCTACCTACCTACCTATCTATCTATCTATCTATCTATCTATCTATCTATCTATCTATCTATCTATCTATCTATCTACCTACCTACCTATCTATCTATCTATCTATCTATCTATCTATCTATCTATCTATCTATCTATTTTGCTCTTGTAGAATTATATAGTTCCTATGTTATCTTGGGTATAGTAGTTTTTCTTATATTGTTTTCTACAGGTGTTAACTGGTGGATAAGTATTGTTTCAATTTGGTTTTGCTATGGAATATCTTGTTCCCTAACTATGCTGACTGACACTTTACCTGGGTATATTAGTCTGGGCTGTCATATCTGATCTCTTAGAGACTTCAAGACATCAGCTCAAGCCCTCCTGGCTTTTACAGTCTCTGTTGAAAAGTTAGGTGTACATCTGCCAGGTCTGTCTCTTGCTTTGTTTTGTTTTGTTTTGCTTTGCTTTGTTTTTGCCTATTTACAGTTTTGATTATTTGGCAGAAGGATTTTCTTATAGTCCAATTGATTTGAGTGGCCTGAAGTTCTTGTCTTCAGGTCCACAGTGTCTCTCATCTTGTATTCTTGTGGCCTGTGTGGCCCTTGGGTTTTGGGGTGCTGATGTTGCCTTTGTGTCCCTAGTTTGAGTGTGACCTAGGGCCCAATGTGCTGGCAGGACACAAAGCAGGTAGGGTTGTTAGCTGAATAATTAAGTCCAGAATATGGAGTTCTGGAGTCCATGTACAATTAGGGAATGTAGGAGGCAAGTGCTTGGCGCAGTATCTTAATTTATTGTCCATGGAGCTACCAGGCTTCCGGGAATACAGGCAGAGTTGTCGCGTGGGAAATGGAGCACAGGTTACTGGGTGAAATTTGCTGCTGTTTTTCATGCATTGAACAGGGTTTGGGGACAGTTTCATGGAGGAGTGGGACTTACCTGATGGCCCTGATACTTGTAGATCTCTAGGAATGCAGGCAGGGTGGGGGAGTAGGAAATAGGGCACAGGATATGTGGAATGATTAAGTGATCTTGAGGTCACTTCAGGGGAGTTTAAGAGCAGGCTTTTGTAGTTTGGGGACTTAACATGATATCCCTGGTGCTGTCTGAAAAATTATGGAGATAAATTTTATTTATCAACATAATTCATAATTGTCTATTTAGCTATTTCTAATTTTGAATCTTAGGATAAGAAGTACCTAGGATTATAACTATAGACTACCACCCAATATTTAGTAAATGCTATATTGTAATTATTAATTCAGTGGCAGTTTGAAAATTGAAATAATTTAAATTTTTCACTAATACTATAGAAAACTATTGTGGTTGAAATATTGATAGAAGATATGTGTAATAATTGAAAATAATTTTTCATTTATCTATTACAAGGTTATTAATTATATTAGTATTAATTGTGAGTGTCTCAGTACTATCCTGTACCTTATTCCTATAGAATCATCTGGTTCCCAAGTTTTTTTGGGGGGTTCTTTTGTTATTTGTTTTTTGAGACAGTTTCTCTGTATGGCCATGGCTATCCTGGAACTCACTCTGTAGACCAGGCTGGCCTTGAACTCAGAAATCTGCCTGGGCCTGCATCCCAAGTGCCAGGATTAAAGGCATGCACCACCATTGCCTGGTCTCAAAATTGTATTAGCTTATTTTATTCAACATAATGTCTTCTTGTTTAATATACATAGCCATAGATTAAGTGTATTAGAAATGGTTCATAGCTATGGTTGGAGCATGCTCACATAAGAGTAGACCAGAAACCAGAGAAAAGAACATATATAGTCAGTTGACTTTTTCTATCTTACTCCTTTTTATTTGATTGAGTTCAGTGCCCAAGGCTATGGGCTGATACTATCCATACACAGCAAGAGTAATTTCAATTGGATAATTTTCTCTGGAAATATTTCACAGACACATAAAATATATTCTTTACAAATACTTTTGGAATTTCTCTTTTTTATTATTTTCTTTATTTACATTTCAAATGTTTTCCCCTTTCCTGGTTTCCCCTCTGGAAAAAAAATCCTATTCCCTCCACCTTCTTTGTGCTCCCCAATCCACCCTCTCCTGCTTCTTGGCCCTGGCATTCCCCTACATTGGGGCATAGAGCCTTCATAGGACCAAGGGCCTCTCCTCCCATTCATAACCAACTAGGCCATCCTCTGCTACATATGCAGCTGGAGCCATGAGTCCCAACATGTATACTCCTTTGTTTGGTGGTTTAGTCCCTGGGTGCTCTGGAGGTACTGGTTAGTTCATATTGCTGTTCTTCCTATGGAGCTGTAAACCCCTTCAGCTCCTTGGGTCCTTTCTCTAGCTCCTTCATTGGGGACCCTGTGCTCAGTCCGATGGATGACTGTGAGCCTTTACTTCTGTATTAGTCAGGAACTACCAGAGCCTCTCAGGAGACAGCTATCTCAGGCTCCTGTCATCCAGCACTATTTGGCATCCACAATAGTGTCTGAGTTTGGTAATTATATATGGGAAAGATCCCCAGGTGGGGCAGTCCCTGGATTGTACTTCCTTCAGTCTCTCCTCCACACTTTGTATCTCTAACTCGTTCCATGGGTATTTTGTTCCCTCTTCTAAGAAGGATTGAAGAATCCATACTTTGGTCTTCCTTCTTCTTGAGTTTCATGTGGTTTGTGAATTGTATTTTGGGTATTCCGAGCATTTGGACTAATATCCACTTATCAGTGAGTGCATACCATGTATGTTCTTTTGTGATTAGGTTACCTCACTCAGGATGATATTCTCCAGATCCATACATTTCCCTAAGAATTTCACAAATTCATTGTTTTTAATAGCTGAGTAGTACTCCATTTTGTAAATTTACCACATTTTCTGTATCCATTCCTCTGTTGAGGGGCATCTGGGTTCTCTCCAGCTTCTGGCTGTTATAAATAAGGCTGCTTTAGGAATTTCTTAATCAATTTGGAAATTAGATAACCTATCATACAGTGGGTTACACGTAAGTAACATATTTTTCCATGATCCAGTTTTAGTGGTTGTCCTTTAGTTTGCCTTTTTCTGTATATATCTTTTTGTTAGCTGGAAGTAAGCCAGATACAGAAAGATAAACAGTACATAATCTCTTTCATATGTGGAATCTAAAATATTTTATCTCATAGAGAAATTAGAGTATTTCTAATGGATGCTAATATAGTACTTGAAAAAGAAGAACCAGAAAGGTTGTATAATACATAGAAAATTACACTTAAAAAAGTAGCTAGTTCTGGTTCTGTATTTCAAAAGAGTATGATTGTGGTATGGGATACTCTACTGTACAGTTCTAAATATTCATCAAAGACATTTTGAATTATCTCTTAAAGAAATGATAAAATTGTATGTAGTTTTCAGTGGGCATTGACACAATATTTGTTATAAATATCAAGAATATCTTTTTTTGTTGTTGTTTTGTTTTGTTTTTCCAGACAGGGTTTCTCTGTATAGCCCTGGCTGTCCTGGAACTCACTCTGTAGACCACACTGGCCTTGAACTCAGAAATCTGCCTGCCTCTGCCTCCCAAGTGCTGGGATTAAAGGCATGCACCACCACCTCCCAGCTCCAAGAATATCTTTAACATTATAAAATTGCTACAAAATTAAATGCATCAAAAATTAGCAAGAAACAACAGAAAGTGTATTTCTTGAAATTAAATTATAATTTTAAAAACAAAAAGTTTTGTATTATTTAATTTTCTTTAAATTCAAAGTCTTGATTCTTTTTATATTTCTTTTTTATTAGATATTTTCTTTATTTACATTTCTAATGTTATCCCCTTTCCTGGTTTCCCCTCCAAAAACCTCCTATCCCATCCTGCCTCCCCCTGCTCACCAACCAACATACTCCAGCCTTTCTCTCCTGGTATTCCCCTACACTGGGCCATTGAGCTTTCTCAAGGCCAAAGGCCTCTCCTCCCATTGATGTCCAACAAGATCATCCTCTGCTACACATACAGCTTGAGCCATGGGTCCCTCCATGTATACTCTTTAAGGTTGAACACTTCAGATTTGCATTAATCATCAAGTTTGTGCCACCATTTGACCTATAAATAGAGTATAGTATGTTGTGATTTACTTAATATACACTGACATTTTACTTCAAAATGATATATATGTCCATCTGTCTGTTTGACTATGCATCTATGTTTCTATGTATGTATCCATGTAAGTATCTATCTATGTATCTATTTATGGCTTTCTCTCTATTCATAGGACTATGCTAGTGTACAACTGTATTTATTCAGATTGGATATATTCTCATATATTTAGTCAAATACAATTTTAAATGTTGTATTAATCTTAATTTTCATGTAAGAACAACACTTGCTTATAGAGCAAATGGAAACATGAAGATGTTTGTATTATTTCTTTAAGAATATTTCATCACAGCCCTTCCCATGCTACTTTGTCCTTTCTTCTTTTTCTCTTGTTTTGTATTCTTTCCTCATAGTCCAGTGATAATCTATTTTATTTTTAAGTAGCAATACATAAATTATTGGCAATAAAATTGGTATTCCTTAGGTTTAAATTTACTCTGTTTCAAAAGAATTATGATGAACTTTAGTAGCTAGAAACAAATTAAATACTGTGCTTTAAATTACAATCTTTAACTTTAAATCTGTAATTGATATAATTTTAATAAGTTACATGTATATTAATATGTTCATAGATCCATATTTAATTGAAAATTAAGTAAAATTTCGATTTTATTTAAGCATGTATTAATTATAATTTGAAGACACTAAAATTTAAGTTTAGGAAAAGAATAAATGATAATATATCAGAGAGTATGACTGTATTTTGATGGTAATTAAGAATATAAAGTAAAAGGTACATGCACATTTTTTCTGTGAAGATCAATACAGTAAATATTTTCAATGTGTCAATATGAGTCTGTCAAAGCAACTCAACACTATGTTTCTAATAGGAATTCAATCATATGCCTTGGAAAATAAATCTGGTTATATATCAGTAAAACTTTATATAGAATAGAACATTATCTATAGGCTGTTTTCTGTCTGGTAATCCAATATATCTTAATATGAACAATATTCAGTAGAGTGTTTACCAAGGATTCATATGCAACCTTCTCAGGAATTCAAGTACATTTCTTTTACTGTAAATAGAACTGCCCTGTACTTTTATAAGGCGAAATGAATGGGAATGTCATCTCCTATACACTATCATTTTTTTTCTTGTACTTCTATGAAATCTCACCAAAGCCAAGGAAGATATATAAAGGACTATTTCACTACTAATCTAAAATAAATACACTATATATAATTAATGTGGGTTGAGTTGACTATGTGAATCATATAGAATAATTAAAAATTAAAATATTCCTTAGGGGTAGTAAAGACACTTCATAGTCTATTTTCTCTCACCTTACCTAACTTTCAAAATTTTCCTAGTTTTGCACTTTTTTTGTTTCTTTCAGAACACTTAGTAAAAGACTTAGACATTATTCAACTGAAAATAAATGGTCACAGAATAGAAAAAGACATGTTGTAAATATATAATGAATGCTATATACATTAGAATTAGGAATATAGCTTACTTAGTAAAATGCTTACCTAGTATAAACAAAGATCTAGGTTTGATCATAAATATCACATAAACCAAGAAGATTGATACTTTCTGTAAGTTCAGGAACTTAAGATCATCTTCAGTGACACAGAAAATTTGAAAGCATCCTGAGCTACTTGCAACTATCATAAGGAACAAATAAAGAAAACAAGATAATTTACTAGGTACTTGGCATCACATCTGATAATGTGAGTTTTTTCCCATGGGATCTACATGATAGAAGAAGAGAACGAACTCCTGTAAGATATTGTTCTGGTTGGTTTTGTCAAGTAAAATAAACCTAGATTGGTGGTTTAGCCTCCGGAAGTGTAGGGGGATGCTAAAGTGGTGAGGCAGGAGTGGGTAAGTGGGCAGAGGAGTGCCCTCATAAAGGCAAAGGGGAAGGGGGAGACTGCAAGTGGGATGGGGGGTTGTGGAGGAGTAAAAAGGAAGGGAAATATCATTTGAAATGTAAACAAATACAATGATTAAGAAAATAAAAAAGAAAAGAAATGAAAACCTGAAACAATTAACCTAGATATATTTGGAAAGAGGCAACCTTAAATGAGAAAATATCTCTGCAAAAGTAGCCTATAGGCAAGCATAATAAGTACATAAGTAATTAATAATTTTTGTGGGAAAACCCAGCCCATTGTAGACATTATCACTTTTAGACACTTGATCCTGGCATGTGAAATAAAGGAGGTTGACCAAATAATGAAGAGGAAGCCAATAAGTGCTATTTTTTTTTATAACCCCTGTATGAGTTCATACCTTTAGGTTCCTGTCCTTAAATGAGTAAGTTGAAGTAAATCCTTTCATTTACAAATTGCTTTTTGTTATGATATTTTATCACAACAAAAGAAATAGTAAGGCAGATTTCCTCTGAACTCTTCATACATGGATGGGGTACTGACAAAATTCAGAGTACTTACAAACTTCTAAATGTAACAAGCATATAAATGAAACAAAATTAAAAGTAAAATATTATAATCCAATACTTTTTCATATAAACTAATTTGTTTGTAATTTTAATGAATAAATATTAACTAATTTTACAATAAAACTTATTTCATTTTATTAACATTTTAAATATCTTGTTAATACTATAAACACTTTCAATGAAAAAGAATGATGTGCCAAATTTCTAGAGACAAATTTAAGAAGTTTCATTTTCTTATACTAAAAGTTATTTTCCATTTCTCATATTTCTAGTTTTTATATGTATCTTAAAC
>JADRCD010029823.1:0-24650 GCA_019843815.1 Montemys delectorum
CCAATTCACTATGTGTGTAGGTGTAAGGTTTATGTGTGTGGTGGGTTGGGACATTGTTCCTTCCACCCATCAACTGTCTTCATGTGTGTAGACATGTAAAGCTTGTCTGGGCATGTGTTGGAGCTTGTTCCATCCACCAATTGTGTAGATGTATGTATGTGTGAAGTGCTTGGAGTCTGCTCGCTTCAACTTTGCTCTAACCATTCTATGTGGGAATGTGTAAACATCTGTCTGTAGGACTGTCTGTGTGTATGTATGTATGCATGTTTGTGTGTATGAAGTTTTTGAAGTCTGCTTTTTGTTTCATCCACTCAGAGTGTGTGTGTGTGTGTGTGTGTGTGTGTGTGTGTGTGTGTGTGTGTGAATTTTCTCGCTGATCTCAAGGAGTTAAAAGAGTTCATAGTTTTTCTGCAGGCCACAGTGAGTACCAGCCCCAGTAAATTAAGCTTTATTCCCTCAGAAAAAGTCTGCTAAGTAACTTCTCTAATTGTTGACTATCTTTGGCAGTCCTTGTAGGTATCTGGATCCATACACATCAGTAGCTCTAAGCACGGACCCTCAATGGCTGCCTATCTCAGTTTACCCTCTAGTGCAAAGGCTGGCCGTTGGTACACTGCAAATAGAAATGAGAAAAAAAATCAAGTATTTGAAGTATTATTCTCCTCATCTTAAAACTTTAGGATATCATGCAAATTATAAATGACTAGTGAGTTGGGAGTTGAGTCAGGTGGTGGTCAGGTCAGTTGAATGGAGTTTAGTTCTGTGAAGTTGAGGGAGAACAGTGAAGAAGAGTGGCAATTTGTTGCAATTTGTGGAGTGCGGAGGCAGAGAAATTCATTCAGAAGCCAAGAGAACTCAATTTGAATCAGTTGGCTTGGAAAGGAGTTTGAGCTATAACAGCTGAGATGAACCAACCAGCCAGAGTTTAGAAAGAGCTAGAAAGAGTAAGCTTATTCAGCAGTCAGCCTCCAAGATGACATTTATATCAGGAGAATAAAAGTTCCTTTTACATATTTTGTAATATAATATGAAAAAGTTATTTCTCCTATCCACCTCCATGCCTCTACCCCTAAACTAGTCTTATTTCATTCCTTTTGCCCCATTTCCTAGCCTCTGATAACCATTATAGTTTTCATCTTCCTTCTATGACATCATAATGCTCTAAGTGAAACCAAGATAAGCCATGACTATAGAAGGACATGCTAAACTTTCAAAGGTGCTTTTTATGGTTTTTATAATATGATCTTGGAATTACCTGTCATTTGGAAGTGACTCCCACCTGACTCAACTCCTAATTCATTGACTCTATCTCTGTGTGATACTCTTTAATCTCTTTAATAGCTTCTTTTTCTTGTCCTATTCTTGTGAGAGTTGAGCTTATCCTCTCTGACTCATTCTGTAGAGTAATTCTCTCATTAGTCATTTTGTCTGCCACTCAATGAGATGTCATACATATATTTCAAACATATACGTATGTATGTATGTATGTATGTATGTACCTGTGATTTGGACATATATGTACGTATATATGTTAATGTGACATGAATTAAATATACTGCATTGTGTAAAATTATCATTCAATGGCAATAACAATTCCTCACATAAAAGGAGCAAAATCAAAGGATTAATGAGGCTGTTCTGATAAACTATGCTTTAAATACAGGCTTTAAAATGCTGTTTGAATCAATAAAGTAAGGAACTACAACAAGCTGAAGGGTTCTTCATCTATCATTACTTTGAACCTTTCTTTTGAATTCCTTTGGCCCTTCATTCCATGTGACTCATAATCTTAATTTTTCAATCCACAACTTAGTTTTTTGCGAGTCAGGGAGAGAGATGGGGGGGGGGGGGTTGGGCAGAGTGAAGATAAGTTTCTGTTCATACTTTTAATTCTCATATTCTATAAATTTTTCCTTTCTGATTATTAGCACAGTTAGTTACCAAGACAACAGGAAAGTCAGATAAATAAGGTCAAGGAGAAAAGAAAGTTTGTACAGGAGTAGTTTTTCTAGCTTTTCTGTGTTTGAGATGTGGGGAAGGAGAAAGGAGAAAAGAACACAATAAAGTTGTCTTGGGAAGAGAATAGAAGTAAATAATAAATGGGTGTTAGATAAGAGTATGAATTGGTTTCTCTTAACAAGTTATCACTATATATAATAAGTATATATTAAATATAATATATTCTATATTAATATATTATATATAATATAGTATAATATAAAATTAATAAGATGGTGTACCTTGTAGACACATCTATCCTTCCTATGTTTGACTGCCAATTATCTTTTATAACGAAGTTAAGTTAGTAGGACCATATCAGAAACGATCTTTCAGGATAATCCACCTCTTTCCATCAAACACATTTTATTTGCTTCTTTTTTATTTGTCACACCAGAGAGACCTTGTCACCTGAGACTTTCTTTAAACTACGAATGGCAAGAGTCATGAGTCCTCTCTTAATTTTAGAGGATGTCTGTCCATTCCTTACACTGAAGTGGCAAAACATTGGATTTCTAGAAAAATTAAAGTATTCTGGTTTAAATATGGAACTCAGTTCCCACAAGAAAGGATTGTATAAAGCACAGTTCCTCTAGCTGTTTATATTGTGATGAACCAGATCTACAATTTTTTTTTGTTTCTAATAGTCAGAAGTTCAAGGACAGACATGCTAGCACAAACCTTTCCAATGTTCAGAAGAATTTAATAGGAATCAACCAATACTCATACTATCAAAAAATTTTAAAGGAGATACAAGGATATACTACGCATTCTTTTGTGTTTGTTTTTTAATTCCACATAATAACCAAATATATCATTATAAAATAAATGTATGGTATAATATAAGGCATGTTTGATATAATGACATAAACTATAAGGCGACACTGGATAGAGTAAAACAGGGACTAGAACAGGTTAGGCTTCACAAGACTAGACTAGAAAAGAGCATCGATGGGTTGCTGTTCATAAACTTAAGTACAATTTTGTGAAAATTGTCTTTATCATATGCACACTTAAAATGCATGTACTATACAGCAACTCTTTTATCTCAGCAACACAGAACATTTTTTTACATTGAATACTTCTTAGCCTTTCCAATGTTCATTTTTTTTTTTTTTTTTTTTTTTTTTTTTTTTTTTTTTTTTTTTTTTACATACACCCTACACATTTCCACATAAAAGGAGGGAAGATAGATAGATAATAGATAGATGATAAATAGATAGATAGATAGATAGATAGATAGATAGATAGATAGATAGTTTATACTCCTCCTTTAATCACTTCTTCATAGTAGACTCATGTAGAAGACACCAGGTCAAAGCATTTTTTCCAAATAACTGATTTTTTTATGGGTCAAAATGAAGCTTTTTTTGAAATGATGTATTAGGTAGTAGGGGAGGGAAAGGAGATTTGCTTCAGTGTCGTTTATTTCAAGTCAATAAATACCTGAAGTTGTAGAGTTGCTCAAAGTTCAGTCTCTCTCTTCTTCCATTCTTCAAAGTTAGATAAGGAAATATACCTAATGATTAATTTTTAGGTCACCAGTCCTTTGTCCATGATATGTGCTTGATAAAAGTTTATTGAATAAATTCCAGTGTTGAAACAAATTCTAATAGTTTTACAACAACTTTTTCATTATTTTTTATTTTTTAACTAATTTATTTTTTATTAGATACTTTCTTTATTTACATGTCATACGATATCTCCTTTTCCAGTTTCCCCTCCAAAAAACAAAAACAAAAAGAAAAACAAAAAACAACAAACCCCTGCTCCCTTCCTCCTCCCCCTGCTTGCCACCCTACCCTCTCCTGTTTCCTGGCCCTGGCATTCCACTACAGTGGGGCATAGAACCTTCACAGGGCCAAGGGCCTCTCCTCCCATTGATGACCAACTTGGCCATCCTCTGCTATACATATGCTGCTGGAGCCATTAGTCTCACCATGTGTACTCTTTGGTTGGTGGTTTCGTCCCTGGGAGCTCTGAGGGTACTAGTTAGTTCATATTGTTGTTTGACCTAAGGGGCTGCAAACCCTTCAGCTCCTTGGGTCCTTTCTCTAATTCCTTCATTGGGGACCCTGTACTCAGTCTAATGGATGGCTGTGAGCCTCTTCTTCTGTATTAGTCGGATACTGTCAGAGCCTCTCAGGAGATGGATACAGAAATTGTGGTACATTTACACAATGGAGTACTACTCAGCTATTAAAAACAGTGAATTTATTAAATTCTTAGGAAAATGGATGGATTTGGAGAATATCATCCTGAGTGAGGTAACCCAATCACAAAAGAACACATATGGTATACACTCTCTGATAAGTGGATATTAGCCCAGAAGTTTGGAATACAGGAAGAACAACCCGCAAACCACAAGAAACCTAAGAAGAAGGAAGACCAAAATGTGGATACTTCATTCCTTCTTAAAAGGGGGAACAAAATACCCATGGAAGGAGTTGCAGAAACTAATTTATTTTTTTACACTCCGTATTCCATTCCCCGCCCCCTCCCCCATCTACCCTCCAACTGCTCCACATCTCACACCTCCTCCCCGCCCCCTGTCTCCACGTGGGTGCCCCCACCCCCCACCTCACCTGACCTCTACACTCCCTGGGACCTCCAGTCTCTTGAGGGTTGGGTGCATCATCTCTGAATGAACACAGACCAGGCAGTCCTCTGCTGTATGTGTGATGGGGGCCTCATATCAGCTGGTGTATGTTGTGTGTTGGTAGTCCAGTGTCTGACAGATTTCGGAGGTCCAGATTGATTGAGACTGCTGGTCCTCCTACAGGATCACCCTTCTCCTCAGCTTACATTATTGCTTAAATGCACCATTTTACTTTTTATCTTGAAGACCCCTTATGAATTTAGTTAGTATATCAATTCCTGGAGTAAATAAATAGCTCTCAGAGAACATTAGATGAGCTTGCTCTTACAGAAATCTTTTTTTTTTCCACTAGCCATGTTTTTTTATTAGATATTTTCTTTATTTACATTTTACACTGTCTGATGTTTCCCACAAATTTATATTTATATCTCTCTAAGTGTGGTTCATTTTCCGCAATCTGAACTAGTGAACTGGATGACCAAAACAGGTTGTCTAGACAACTGGGAGAAAGTATTGGTATTACTATGGCTAATTAACCTAGTTGCACAGAGTGGACTTCCAATGCTACAAGAATCATTATTTTGTAATTTTATGTGGAGAAAATTAATACATATTTTTCAAAGCATCACTAAGTATAAGCAATCAAGCTTCTAAGTAGGTGGTTTAGAACCACGTGTGGTTTTAATTCTTATCTCTCTCATTTCTTCCAATTTGTCCTACATAAAAACTTTCTTGGTTTTGGGAGTTTTAAGGTGCTTAATATAATAAGAGATTACACACACACAAACACACACACACACACAGTGCTTCATAGGTTGTTTGTAATAAAACAAATATTTGATTGTAGTCCTTCAAAAGATTATTTTCTCTTACTTCATTGATGTATGTAGCATGCCACTAAGTTTTAGAGGAAAGTTGTGTTATATGTCTAGGATTATGGTAGAATAAGGTTGAAACATTTAGGTTTAATAGTCACAATTTTATGCCTGTTATAAAGTTTGTACTTTTAGAAAGTATTTTCTCGAAGAAATCCATTTCTCTGTGAGACAATAATATTGGTATAACTTAATTTCTCAGTGAAAATCCTCTTTCTGTAAATATATTTACTAATTCTACCTTTATTTTACCTTTTGGGTAGAGGTTCCTAGGAGTGTACATATTTTCCTAGTTTTAATGAGTAACTAAACCTACTGAGACTTCACTTTGGTATAGGGTACAATAAATAGGAACTATTTCTTACTATTAAATATGCATACATTCCCCAAGAACACAAAAGCGTTTTAGGCTGATATCTTTATTACCATGATAATAATTGTGGAGATATAATTGTAATAATATAAAACCTTAGGTTTTAAAAAAATATGAGGGATAAATATAGGTAGTAATTTAAATACTGTTCATAATGCAGTGCCTTGAGAAATGATCCAGCCTGGAGCAAGTACTTGGTTTTCTCATGTCCATGTCCCTCTTGGGTTAATTAAAAATGCTATTTTATCATATCCATCCGGGAAGATGTGACATTTAACACAACTACTTTATTTAACAGAAAAGACAAACAAATAGATGACCAAATATTTCTGCTACATCTTTTACTTATTTGTGCTTCATGTTTATAACTATTAATAAGAGTAGAATGGGGGAAATAAAATCATAATTAGGAAGGAAATAGTGTGAACATACATTTTATTCAAAATAAAAATTCTTTTCCTACAAACAAGTAGCAAATTTGGAATGGAATTAGAACTAGAACCCATCTTATGTAACCCCAATAATTAAAAAGAAACTTGTGTTTTGGCTATTATAAGTTTATGAGCTGGGTTATTATTCATGTTAAATATAACCAGATTTCATAAAATACTCCTGCATGTATTGCTCTCTCCTACTATCTAAAACTGTGAAATTACATACATATCATACCTTAGGAAGATTCCCCATGCACATAAGAGACTCTTGAATCTCAAGAGAACATTTTTCAACCGACTTTCTTCTTCTTAAACAAGCTGACAAGTAGCCAAATATACCATGATAAGGTGTGGCATTGAAGATATAAGACTCATAAACATTATTGGAGAATGATTTTTCTGGAGCAAGACAAAAATTGAATTGGCACAAGAAGGGACAGAGCCATAACAGTGACGAACAAGCTGCAGTCTTTTCTCATCCATAGCAGGCTTGTGTAATAAATTACTCTCTTCTCTCTCATCGTGTCAGGAGAAAACGATGTTTAGATTAAACCTCGCTAAGGCCTAAAAGGATAATTTGTCAGTATTTTCCAGTTTACTACCAATGCAGTATTGATTTGCTAGAGCCTTTCTTTCTATTTTATTTACACTAATTCAATCTGGAACAACTGAAACTCAACTTGTAGGAAAGCAAGATATTTCTTTATTTTAAGTCTCATGGGTCCAAAGGTAAAAGGTCTAAGAAAATATGTACAAATTATTCTTTCTAGTTCTTGTGAGTAAGGACCAGTCTCGACTTTGGAGGTAAACAGTTACCAGAAAAGCACTTTTCTGTTCAGATTTACCTTGGGCTAATTTCTTTTCTTTTATGTCTTTAAAATATATATAATTATAGTTCTTAGGAGAACATGATAAAACGTGTTCCAAATGTCTGCCCAATTTAGCAGATTCATGACTGTACATCTAGACAGCTGTTTGGAAATGTGATGTAAGGCAGAAACATCTTGATAAACCTTATTGTGGCTGAAGCCGTTAAAAAATGACAATATCTGGCAGCATGTGTATAGTAGAGGATTGCAAATTCGGTCATCAATAGGAGGAAAGGACCTCGGCCTTGTGAAGGTTTTGTGCCCCAGTGTAGGGGAATGCCAGGGCCAATAAGTGGGAGATGGTGGGGTGGCAGGTATGGGGAGGGGGGAGGCAACAGGGGTTTGTTCTTGTTGTTTTTGTTTGTTTGTTTGTTTGTTGGAGGGGAAACTGGGAAAGGAGAAATTTACATGTAAATAAAGAAAATATCTAATAAAAAAAAAGAAAAAAAAAGAAAAAAAATGACAATATCCAGTTGGCTACCCAAGTGTCAAAACTTAGGACTAAAACCACACCTGAATCAAAACAGAAAACATTTTCTAAATTCTTCCTGCTCCTTAAATAAAGTATTCAAATTAACAGAGTAGCCTAGAGAACAAAACTTCAAGGAAAGCAGTGAAATTTTAAAATAATTTATGTGTATGTGCTGACCGAAGTAATTAATTACTTATATCAAATACTTAATCCAGGGAACTAGTGGTGTCTGTTGCTTTTCCTTCCCTTGACATTTACTGTTGTGTGGCTGTTTTCTTTTATTGTTTTGATTTATTTCCACCTTAAGATAGTTCAGCGTCATTATTTTTGACTTCATATAACTATGTAAGACTGTTCAGAATGTCATGATGTCATACGTTTATAATTCCTATAAGGCTGAATGGAACTTTCCTCAAATTCTGACATGATTTGAGACTATCAAAGCTTGGAACAACACATTTTTAGTCTTTATTATCCTAGATTTTGTCTTGCAAAGGAATATGACTTGACAACTTTGACAAGGTTGATCAATTCTAACTGAATCTTACTGTAACCAATCAATTGAGGTGCTAGTTGATAAAAATATGACTACATATTCATAAACAAAAGGTTCAATAGTTTCCACAGGGATTATCAGGCAAGTCAGTCACAGAACACACCAATTTAGAATGTATCTTAAATGAATCAACTTTTTGACAATTTTGATTGATTTGCTTATTTCATGAATTACTCACAAAAAAATGCATGTGCTTATTTATGAACAATCAATTTGCATTCCTTGTTTGTTAACTTTAAGCTCTGATCATGTGAAGGCCAGAAAGATGGCTCATTCTGTGAAGGTGTTTGCCAGGCAAGACAGATAAGCAGAGTTTGATCTTCAAATCCACATAAACATGGAGAGAAAGAAATTATTTCAGTACACACTGAATTTCCCAGAAACAATGAAAATAAAGGGTAAATTGCCTCAGAAAAACTTGTTTTGCATTTACAAACATCAAAATAAATGAAAAGTATTTAAGCACAAATTTGTAGTTGATAGTGGCCATAAAATAGAACCACAAAACTTGAAGGTGTCAACTGTGTGAATGACAGAAATTACACTTAAAATATGCCACTTAGCATAATAAGTGTTTGTTCATGGAATCATGATTATGTGTATGTTGCTAAAATTGTAAAATGACAAATATATGCTGTTAGTCTCAAAGGAAAATAGTATGGTATATATTACATGGAAGCTTTGAAATTCACAACTGTCTTTTTTTGTTGTTTTACAACTGCTAATTTTGGCAGACAATTTAGGAAAGCAGAATTGCTTGTCCACTGGATTATAATGCTGCCATGCCCCGCTTCCTATGAGAGGTAAAAACTTATCTAAA
The DNA here is from genome assembly GCA_019843815.1 of Montemys delectorum. Lineage (NCBI taxonomy): Eukaryota > Metazoa > Chordata > Mammalia > Rodentia > Muridae > Montemys > Montemys delectorum. Next base: position 8,997 of record JADRCD010029823.1, read on the forward strand.
AAAGCAGCTTTTACAAGGAGACAAATGAGCAAGGTTCTCATTTCATGAACAAAATCAAAATAAGCAGGTAGCTTTACAGTGAACCAAAGAACAGATTATTACATAAAGATATTATTTAATACATTTGTATACATACATACACACACACACACACACATACACACACACACACACACACACACACACACACACACACACACCACGAAAGAGGGAAAGAGATGGGGGAGCTAAACTGGACACTATGACAAAAGGAGTGTTTTATACCTTTCCCTACCCAAAAGAGTTTTTGTCCACTACCTTAAGACATTCAAAGCACCCCTGTAAACAGCCATTATTTACTATGTTCTAAAGTAGTTCAGAGGACAGATAATTTGGATTAATTTCTCAGTGATATAATTATTGATTTCATTCATTTAAAATAACAAGCTAAAAATTATCAGCCTATAATATGAAGCTTAAAGGGGACAAAAGTACAAAGGAAAAACCTACTGTCTCCAGGATCTACCTCTTAGTCATGTAATTATCTCACCATAAGTATAATAATAATTATTAATTTATTGTTTTTTATTCTTCTCTCATATATTATATCCTGACTGCAGTTTCCCCTCCCCCCAAGTCTTCCAGTCCCTCTACTCACTTCCCCTTTCTCCCAGATCCACTCCCCTTCATTTTCCCTTCAGAAAACAGCATGCCTCCCAGGCATATCAACTGAACTTGGCATAAAAGTTCCAATAAGACTAGGGACGTACCCTCATATCAAGGCTGGACAAAGCATTCAAGCAGGAGGAAAAGGGTCCCACAAGTAGGCAAAGACCCATGTTAGAAGTCCCAAAAGAACACTAAACTATACAACCATAACATATATGGAAAAGATCTAGCAGAGACACATGCAGGCTATCTTGACAGTCTCTGTAAGCCCCTATGAGCAATGCTTAGTTGATTCTATGGGCCATGTTCCTACATTCCTTCCTTCCCAACTTCTGCAGGGTTCCGGGACCTCTGCCTATTGTTTGACTTGTGAGTCTCTGCATTTCCTCTCATCAGTACCTGGACGAAGTCTCTCTGATGATGATTGGGCTATAGCCAAACCACCCTGAATATGCCTAATTTTGTCTATTCATTTAATCTTAAGAGTTGCAAAGCAATCTGTGCATATGCATATATATATATATATATGTATGTGTGTGTGTGTGTGTATGTGTGTGTACACACTTCTACTACAACATAAAATATACTATACTATGTACTGTGATTATTAAATTGCAGATTGTGATCTACCAGTGAGGTAGAAAATAAATTTACTGATCATAATGGACAGTATGAAAAATTAGAAAAACCAGAATAAATATGTCAGAGTACCTTTCCTTCATAGGAAATGTAGATACTTTTACAAAAAATTCATTCCTGGCTTTTGTCTTTAAATTTATTGTGAGCTAAGTTACAACATAAAGTATATTCCATATAGGTATTCATAGACAATAATACATTAAACACATGAGGTTTCAAAGACTGTGGTTTTGTTTAATAATGGAAAGATTATTCCACTTCAATAAATATAAAATTATCTCACTTCAATAAATATAAAATTATTTCACTTGGATAGTATTAAATACATTAAAAATATTTCTGATTTGTAAGTGTAAAAGGTGACAAAAAGTCATGTTGTAACCATTGGTGGACCACATAGGTGTGCTTAGCTTTTCTAATATTTAGATATATGCACAGTCTGAGCACAGTAGGGCCTCTGTCCAGATCATTTCCCTTCTCTCTTCACATGCGTCTCAGCATTTCTAAAGCTGGAGAGTATTGCAGAACATGAGGAGCCTATATGATATACAGGTGGCTGCTTGTTGATAAACATTTTGATTGGTATTCTTGGGTTTTCAATATTTCCAACCACGCTTCACTTGTCGGGACATCCTTATACATATCACTGTAGATAATCAAAGAATTAAAGGATACAAGTCATGATGTGCATGAAGTGACACTCCAGCATCAGTGGAGAGGTAGGCTCAGTTTTGTGAGATACTGTCAAATTTTCTTTCGTTTTTGTTATAATCCTGCAATCAATGTTTGATACTCATGTTTCCAAAAAGTATATGTTCTCAAATGTTTATTACTGTTAAGATTCTAGACAATAATTTCATACTTCACACTGCATTTTTTACTTATTTTTCAGATTGTGATTTAATTACACTTCTTCTTTCCTTTTCCTCCCTCTGAATCCTCCTTCCACACATCCCCCCTCACTTTCTTTCGCAACCCTCTTTTCAATAAATGTTTATACATATATATGTATATATGTATATATAATTCCTAAATATAACCTGTTGGGTCCATATATTTCTACATAAGTTTTCAGGGCTGACCACTGGGAAATGGACAGCTAACTAACTAGTGTCTTCTTACCTGGGAAGGACCACTTCTCCTGTTTCTACCTTTACTTAGTTTCATGTAGTTCATATTGTATTTTTAATACAAATTTATCTGACAAATGAAGATAAATATTTTGTTCATGTTTAAAAATCATTCATATTATCTTTACTATGGTCTACATCTATGTATGTATCTTTTTACTTTGTTGTGAGATTATTTCCTTACTAATTATAAGCAGAAAATTGGGCAGACATATCAACAAACAATTGAGAATAAGAGATACAAAATGTGCCATTAACATAGAAAAAAGATTCTTAAGCTCACTTATAAATTAATAATAATAGCATAATAACATTTTATATCTGTTAGGAGAATATGTATTGGAATTGTTTTTTTCATCATTGCCAGCCTTGATGAGAATATGAGAAAATAGAGAGAGTCTTCATTAAGCATTAGCAGAAAGCTAAACTGACTCTTCTTTTAAGGGGAGAATTTGGTGATAGCTGTAGGAAACATTAAATGGGTATTACCTCAACCTATCAATCATTTCCAATTATGAGAAATTATCCAACAGGTATGTAAAAAAGATGTGTATGTAAGAAATAAGTAACAGCATTTTTTTTTTGAAAAACAAACTGATGGACATGTTCATTTGTATCAACGAGATAGCTAAATAGAAAAGTGATACCTATGTGACTGGATCTCATGCACCTATCACTGAGGAACAACAAACAAAGGATAATATGCAATATATCTAAACTAGAAAGGGTTACTAGACTTTTCATTTCAAGGACTTCTAATGTGGAAATGACCATCACTCAAGTGACATCTAAAGGGTGAAGATGAGAATAGTTTACTTTTTTTTTTAACAACTTAATCCTCTTTTACAGTATCAATTTTAAACCACCAGCTGATATTACTTTACTACTAAAAGATACTAATGAAGGTTTTTCTATTTGAAAATATGCATTTTTTTCTATTTACCTTGACAATAGCTTAATGTTCAATATCGTTAGACTGGTTTACAACTCTAAGAGTAACACAATCATCACAGAAATGTATGACTCACACATAATGTCATCCAAATGACTTATACACTTCCTCTGACCATGTAACTCTCCAAAAGAGCTGTTACAAAAGTCAACTGCACTGCCTCATACATGCATAATGGTTCCAACAGAGCCATTAGGGTGCCAGCTATATGTCAGGGTTCCTGCCAAAGCTATTACCAAATCATTGTATTGTTTCACACACTTCTTTTAACTTTTAGATGGTTCCTAAGGAACTGTTTTTACTGCTATAGAAGTGTCCTGTATAACTTATATCACCAGGGGAAAACATGGAAAGCACAAGCAAGAAATGTAAAAGAAACAAATCCCTGCTAGTAAACGTGCATGAATGATCCCACATGGTCAAATATCAGAAGGGTAACTCCTCATTTGGGCATAAGTATTACATATCATTTAAAGACCTCCAGGTGTTCATCTAGGCATTTTTGTCTCACAACTCCAGATGTTCCTGTGAAGCAATTTAGGTTCTCAAAATGGCACATGGAAGGCTATGCTAGTATGGTATTTATCGGCCACATATGCTATATAATGTAGAAGTAGAAGGGAGCTGCTATAGATTTCTTGGCTCTGATGAAATTTTGTCAGAACTTCCCTTGTCTATAAAGTTTTTGAATAGCATAGAAAACTTAACTGTTCAACAATGATGAAAATCAGCATGGCATCTGAGGAACTAAGATTCTAGCTCTATCTTAAAGGTCTACTATACGTCAATGGTTTTAACTAGTTAAAATCACATCACTGTATTTCCTCTAATATTGTATTGTGATTAGCAGAAAAATATTTTCAACTGTTAAAATGATTTATTAGTTAAAGAGAGACACAATTATTTTTAACTTTTTCGAAATGAGCAGAAATTAGGATGGACTCTCCAAGGATCAAGAATTTCTTGAGGGTGCCAGATATTCCACATTGGCTATTTGTATAACCCCTGGTAATAAAAATGTCACCCGTAGCCTCTATCCCACAAACTAGGCATAGTAAATGAATAGTGATAAACTTTATTCACACCTAACATGCACTGAATACATAATTATAGAAGTCACACTATAAAGTGATATATATGTATATATGTATATATATATTCATACTCTATACACACACACACACACACACACACACACAATGAAATTGGTACTGTTTCTATTTCATAGAACAAAAAACTGGGTCTTGGGAAGTTTTAATTATCCACCCAATGGCTAGTAGTCAGGAATTTGAAAAGTAAGTGCCAGAGATGGACTATTAGATGTTAATATAAAACTGCTTGTTAATAAGCCAAACAGAAAGTAATAGTAAGAAATTGTATTTGTTAATTTTAGTGAAGTATGAATTACAAAGAAGTTATACTTCCATGATAATGATACTTCTATTCAAAAGTGCTCATTGAACAATTACTTGCTGCAAAACTTTATATTAACTACTAGAGATGCTTGAAAAATGAATATTATGTATAATCCCCAACCTCAAGGCATTTCTAGACTGATGGGAAATATTAATGTCCAATTAATTAAGAGGATTTATTATAAGTGACAAAACCAATTTGAGCTACATTAAACAGAAAATAACCCCAAGAAGGAGCTAAATATAAAGAACTCTTAAGTCATTTCCTTTTGAACATGGATCCATATTATTTAGTCATATCTGTGCAGCTTGATTAGTGTCTAAATATTTATCCAAAAGAAAGGAATAAGACCCTGTAAGCTAATGACACAATCAATAGGACAAATCAGCAATCTACAGATTAGGAAAAAAAACTTCAATAACCCTACATCTGATAGAGGGCTAATATCCAAAACATAAAGAACTCAAGAAGCTAGCCACCAAAAGACCAAACAACCCAATCAAAAAATGGAGTATAAACTAAACTGAGAATTCACAACAGAGGAATCTTGAATGGCTGAGAAGCATCTAAAGAAATGCTCAAAGAGCTTAGTGATCAGAGAAATGCAAATCAAAATGACCCCGGATTCTGCCTTATACAAATTAAAATGGCTAAGATTAAAACCTCAGGTGACAACACATGTTGGAGAGGATGTGGAGAAAGAGGAACACTCCTCCATTGCTGGTGGGATTGCAAACTGGTACAACCACTCTGGAAATCAATCTGGAGGTTCCTCAGGACATTGGAAATAGATCTACCTGAAGACCCTCCAAAAGATGCCCCACCAATGCCACAGAGACACGTGTTCCATTATGTTCATAGGGGCCTCATTTGTGATAGCCAGAAGCTGGAAACAATCCAGATGTCCCACGGTAGAAGAATGGATACAGAAAATGTGGTTCATTTACACAATGAAATACTACTCAGCTATTAAGAACAAGGACATCCTGAGTTTGGCAGGTAAATGGATGGAACTAGAAAAGGTCATCCTGAGTGAGGTAACTCAGACCCCAAAGGACATGCATGTCATATACTCACTAACAAGTGGATATTATTCCAAAAAGAAAAAAAAAGAAAAAACAGTACAGAATATTCAAGAATATCGACAGAACTCAAAAAGGTCAACAAGCTGAAAGGCCCAAGTGAAGACAACTTAGTTGTACTTGGGAGGGAGAAGACAGTAACCACAAGAGGGGGGGTAGGGAGGGACCTAGGAGGGAAAGGGGCCTTGGGTGGGGAAAGGGGAACATGATCACGTATTGGGTAGGGGAAAAGGACTGAAGCCCTGAGGGCCAGCAGAAAGAATGGAAACAGGCAACCTCTGGAGGTAGGAAGTTGGGGGGGGATGTGTGTCAGGGAGGGACCCTCCAGAATGTCCCAGAGAACTGGGAGGTGAGAGACTCTCAGGACTCAAAGGAAGGGACCCTAGATGAAATGCCCTACAGTGGAGAGAGGGAACTTGTAGAGACCACCTCCAGCAGGAAGACTGGGTATTAAGTGAGGGAGGGGGTTGCCATCCCATAGTCACATCTCTGACCCAGAACTGTTCCTGTCTGGAGGTACTGCAGGGATGGAAATGGAGAAGACCCTGAGGAAAAGGTCCAGTGACAGGCCCCAAGTGAGATCCAGCTCAAGGGGAGGCCCCAAGACCTGACACTATTACTGAGGCTATGGAGTGCTCACATAAAGGGACCTATCATTCTGCCCTCCGAAAGACCCAACAAGCAGCTGAAAGAGTCAGATGCAGATATTTATACCCAACCAATGGACAGAAGATGCTAACTCTCATGGTTGAATTAAGAAAAAGCTGGAAGAAACTGAAGAGTAGGGAGGATCAGCAGTCTCAACTAACCTGGACCCCTGAGATCTCTCAAACACTGGACCACCAATCAGGCAGCATACACCAGCTGATATGAGACCCCTGACACATACACAGCAGAGGACTGCTGGGTCTGGGTTCAGTCAGAGAAGATGCACCTAACCCTCAAGAGACTGAAGGCTCCAGGAAGTTTAAAGGTCAGGTGGGGTGGGGGTGAGGACATCCTCCTGGAGATGTGGCATAGAGGAGGTATGGGATGTGGCACAGTTGGAGGGTAGACTAGGAGGGGAATAAAATCTGGAGTGTAAAAAGGAAAAGAAAAGAAAAAGAAAAAAAATGACCCCGTATAGAGTACAGCTCTTAACTTCTGTCTAGAAAAGCAGCTAAAATTAATCATGTGTCCTTTAGTGTCATTGCTACATTCCATGGAAATAGAATCATTTTCTCAACTTCATTCAGGTATCTAACAGATTCTCATTAGCTTCAACCAGAGTATAAGATCAATAATACAAATATTGCTTTTGGGGAGCTACCCACGTGATTTTTAAAGCAGCCCCCAACTTCAAAACAGCCAGTATCAAGTCAGCACATATACCCCAATGGATGTGAACTGAAGACTACAAGTTCTCTAGAAGTCCTCTGGGACTCTGCACCAGATTGAGATTGCTAAAACAACTAGCCTCATGGACTAAATTACTACCAGGTTCTTGGTCTTTCAGTTAGGAGACAGCAATTGTTGGACTAGAGAGACCATAGCCTGTATGCCTTTCTAATAAATCCCTTTTTAATATATGGATGTTCGTTCTATCAGTTCTGTACCTTTACAGAACCCTGACTAGTACAGATAGTAATATCAGAATGGATTCTACAGAAACAGAATTATAAGGATTATTTTGGGGGAAGGGGTTGGTCAAATTTGTTTATTTTGTTAGTTTTTGAGGCAGGATCTTACTATGTTGTAAGAAACAGCAAATTTAGTGACTCTATATATAACACTTTGATAGTTGGTAGGAAAATAAGGAAAAGAATAATGCTATCTGGTTGCTTATAACATCTCTGGATAAATTGGCAAAGGAGAAAATGGACTCCTTGATAAAATTAACCAACTTCTAATATCTCAGGGTACAGTAGTAAATTAATGAACTCAGTGAGACAATTAATTGATTGATTGCAGATGTATAAAAAAAAAGTCTAAAAGTTTACAAGTGGGCTGTGGAAGAAAATCTTCTCAGCAGCCATAGAGTTCAAGTTCTGGAAAAGCAAACCCAAATGCTCAGTATATGATTATTTGCATACGATGAAAATTCACGTCCCAGCCTCAGAGGGTGTTGTTAGTGGCGCAATAAGTACACTGACTGACACTGACTGTGTCACACACAGAGATGTGTGACAATCCATCTCAACATGAGGGCATTGAACTCTCCTATTCTGAAGGATTTCGCTCACCTGATCAATAATTCTTCACCCTTAGAATAGAATACTTCTCCACTTTCATCTCCTGCAGTGTTCCCCTCTCCATAGTTGCCTAAGTAAATTAATCCTTCACTGTCTGCTGAACTAGCAGTGATGTTCTTCTGTCAAGGAAGTGGCAGGCAAAACAATACTGATGTCACTCAGTGCCCACCAATAGTGCTTCTGGACCTATGACCACATTCAAGGATAAAGGTACCCTTAGAAGAGAGGCAAGGAATATAGTCCATGAAAATGTGCAATATATCACTAAAGAGCTTAATGAACTTGCTAATTCATTGAAGCAAAAGGGGAATATATGTAGAAATGGGTTTTAAGGGTGTGTGGCAATTGTAGATGGAATATAAAACTGGAACAGACTAAGTTTTCTGATGTGGGAGCTCTGAATACAGATTCTAGGTTTAGTATGGAAGTTTGCACAGCCAAAATGTGTCATAAGATGGCCTATTGAAAAAAAATGAAGATATTTGACATCGCTTGCCTTAGTGTTGAAAAAAGGATTTTAAGGTTCAGGGAGACTGCGATGCTACAGAGGGTACTCTGGGCAAAACCTAATCTTCCACAGTGGGAAGGTCCAGATGTGCTTTTCACTAATCCTATAACAAGAAGAATGCTGAAAGGGGCACCAGCACACTTGAAGAACTCTATGGTTATCCCTTTCTTGTGCCAGACCTTAGCGTTGTAAATACCACAGCTCGATTGTATAAATTAACTGCAGTGGGTTATAATTGGGCCCTGGAGTAGCAAGGTTCAGGTGGCAACACTGAATAACCAAGGACAATGATCAGCATTGTTATGGCAATGGAAGCACGGGTGAAGCAATGCCAATAATGGCCTGACCCATACTGGACAGCAGAAGCAAAATACTTTTTTATGGTCACAAGTCTCATGTGGAACGCTGACACTGAGTAATAATGGATTGTGTTTAGAGAAATGTAACCATGGAGAAGCCTACTATGATTTATATGATTTGTATAAGTAGGTACATTACTAAACAAATCCAAGAAAGACTACAATGGATAGTGACAATAGGAAATCTTGGCTCCCGAAACAATTTCTAGACTTGAACTTATTTGCAAACCCTAGGTCCCTTGAATGAGGGGATGCCAAAGGTCCTCTGAAGAAGGGCCTTGATGAAACACCTAAGAGATTTATGGTTAGTTTTCTTCAATCCTTCTGCAGAGGGACACATGTCCTTTTACATGGGCCACTCTACACTGGAAAAAGGAACAAAAACAATCAGACTTTCCAGTGGGCTACTGGTTCTAGGAAAATAATTGGTACTGATTATGGGAGAGGCCCAAAAGCAAATGTGGCCCATCAGTTAAAGTAGGGGTTTATGGAGATCAGATGACAGAGTTTTGGCTAAAGTCTAACTCACAGCAGGCCCAGTTAATCCCAAAACTCATTGTGTGGTTATTTCCCTACTTCTAGAATGTATAATTGAGGTATGTGTAGTTAGAAGTTGGCAGAATTCCTATACTTGTTTTGTGAGGACTATTATGGCTGGCAAAAGCCAGTGTAAGTCACTGAAGTTCTTGCTACTAGGGAAAATAGTGAACAAAAGACAATATCACATTCCAGGAGGGCTTGCGGAAGTTCATACTACTATCAAAGAACTGAAAGATGCAGAGGTTGTGGTTTGTAGCCCATCTCCCTTTATAACTCCTATTTGGATTGCACAGAAGACAGATGGATCATGGAGAATGGCAGTTGACTATTGCAAAATTAATCAAGTAGCGACACCAATTGCAGCTGATGTACCAGATGTGGTATCTTTACTTGAGCAGATTAACACATCTCCTGGTACATGGTATGCAGCTACTACTTTAACAAATGCCTTTTTCTTGATACCTGTCCATAAGGACCATAAGAAGCAATTTACCTTCAGCTGGCAAGGCCAACAGTATGCTTTTACAAGTTTATCTCAAGGGCATATTAACTCTCCAGCACTGTGCCATAACTTAGTTTGAAAGGATCTTGATCATCTGTCTCTCCTGCAAAATATCATATTGACCCACTATATTGATAAATTAGGCTGATTAGACCACGAGAGTAGGACATGTAAACCACATTGGAATTGTTGGTAACACATATGGATTCTGAGGATGGGAAAGAAATCCGACCAAAATGCAAGGATAGAACTTCAGGGAAATTCCTAGGAGTCCACTGTGTGGGGCACAGATATTCCATATAAACTAAAGTATAAATTATTGTACCTGACCATTCCCACCATCAAGAGGAAGGCTTATTGGACTGAAGAAGTATCACATTCCTAACTGGGATATGTTATCTCATCCTATCAAGTGAGTTGGAAAGCTGCCAGCTTTAAGTGGAGCCTGGAACAGGAGACGAGTCTTCAGTACACCAAAACTTCTGTGCAGGCTGCTCTTCTACTGAAACAAAGATGATTCCAAAGATCTGATGGTCCTTGAGGTACCAGTGGTTGAAAGGAAGGTTGTCTGGAGCCATTGGCACTTCCACATAGATGAATCACAAAGGAAACCCTAGAAATTTAGCAGCAAAACTCTACCATCTTCTACAGACAACTGTTTTTTAGAAAGAGAGCTCTTGGCCTGCCTCGGGTCTTAGTGTAAAGGGAATTATTTGATAATGAGACACTAAGGTATCAAGCAACTGGGGCTGTCTATAGTAATCTAGATATTGTTTGACCCCACACGTTATAAATTAGTATGTGCACAGCAGTAATCGATTATCAAATGGAAGTGGTATATATGTGATCTGGCCAGAGCAGTTCCTGAGGGCACAAGCAAGTTATACAAAGAAGTTGCCCAAATACTTATGGTTTTTACTCCCATTCAGATCCTTTCTACTCCCAATCATGCTCCTGTGGTCTCTTGAATTATTCCTTATGGACATGTTACTGAGGAAGGATTAGGGCCTTTTAAAAATAAATATTCTTATTTCATGTGCATTAATGTTTTGATTGCATGTATGTCTGTGTGAGAGTATCAGATCCTCTGGAATTGGAGTTACAGACAGTTGTGAGTTGCCATGTGGGTGCTGAGCATTGAGGGAGCAAGTAGTGCTCTTAGTCACTGAACCATCTCTTCAGCAATTAGGGACTTTTGAACTGATGGTTCTCTTTCTTCATGCTATGTAAGCACTACTAAGAAACAGGAAGCTGCACAATTTACAAACTCTTTCTGAGACAACCCTGAGAGACACCAGTGAAGGGAAATCTTCATAATAGGTAGAACTTTGGGCAGTGTACAAGGTTATCCATTTTTCTTGGATGGAGAAATGCCCATATGCCTTGTTGTTTGATACATGAGCTTTAGCCAATGGAATGGTTGGATGGTCAGGGATTTGGAAAGAACATGGTTAGAATATTGGTGAGGGAAAAAAAAACTCTGGGAATAAGCACTTAAATAGGTCTTTTCAAATGGGCAAAGGATGTGAAGATGCTTGTCTTTCATGTAAACGCTCATCAAAAAGTGACTTCAGTAGAGATCAAAAACCACTAGATAGGATGGCACATTTTGTTAATAGGCAGCCTCTTAATCATTCACTGTTATTTTCCATCAGGTCCATTATCAGAGTGGCTACTGTAGCAGAAATAGAATTTGTGCATGGGCTCGACAAATGTACTTATACTAACCTAGGTGAACTGGTTACAGATGCTGTTAAGTGCCAGTTCTGCCAGCAGCAGAAGCTAACGCTGAGCTCCTAATATGATACCATTCCTAAGGGTGACCAGCCAGCTACCAAGCAGCAGGTTAACTACACTGGCCTACTTTCTATGTGGAAAGGAACATGTTTTGTCCTTACTGGAATTGATACGTTGTTTATGGATTTGCCTCTCTCATACTTGATGTTTCTGGAAAAAAAAATAACTACCATATACAAACTCACAGAATATCTTTAGCCACTGTTATGGTATTCTATACAAAATTTCCTCTGACTAAAAACCTCACTTAAAATGCAGAGTAATATTATAATGGATCTACTTTCATGGAAGTCACTGATATTATGCTCTCCACCATTCTGAAACCAGCCTACTTCATAGAAAGGTAGATGGCATTTGAAGACACAGTTTTAACGAGATGGCAGTAACCCAGAAGGCTGAAGCCAAGTTCTCTAAAACATATTATATGCTTTGAATCATTTTCCAGTATATAGTAATATTCTCCCATACTTAGGATTCACTGGTCCAGGAATGAAGTAGTATAAATGGAAATGGTCCCATTCACTATCACCCTTAGTGACCCAGTAGGACAATTTTTGCTTCCTGCTCCCATAATCACAGTTTCTCTTGGCATAGAACTTTCGGTTCCAAACCGAGAATGCTCCTACTAGGAGACACAATAAACATTCCATTGAGATGAGAGATCAGATTTCCAACTGGTCCCTTGGGACTTATGATGACCATTAGCCAATAGGAGTAACAGTATTATAAGAGGTGATTAGTCCAGACTACCAGGGGGAAATTGCTACACTTCTCCATAAAGGAAGTAAAGATTATGCCTGGAATGCAGGAGATACAATAGGGTAACTCCTGTTGTTACCATGTCCTGTGGTTAAAGTTAATGTGAAACTACAACAACTCAGTTCATCAAGATGACTAACTCTCACTGGTAAATTCACCAATCCTGTTACTGAGGCATTCCTTCACTGCTATTAATACCTGCTTCTTCAGGATTCCAACACAGACTGAAGACTCCCAGCTCTCTAGGAAATCCTCCAGGACTCCAGTACTGGATTGAGACTGCAGAGACTGGGTTAATAACTAACAACCAGATTCCTGGCCTTTGAGTCAAGAGATAATCATTGTTGGAATAGCCATATAACAGCCTATATACCATTCTGAATCCCATGTTTAACAGATGGATATTCATTATATAAGCTCAGTTCCTTTAGAGAACACAGACTAATACTAAATATTATTGTCATATTTTACAAATTGATGAGGAGGTGATTTGTTAGAGACAAAGTTGCACACTAGATAACCATAGGCCTGACTCAACGCAGCATTTCTATCCTTCAAAGAGTGGCACAAGATCATAGATAATTCATGAAAATATTTATCTTATTTTTATCCCCCTACTCAGAACATGACGTGATTCTCATTTATTGACTCTAATTATGCTCTAGATCCTGTGGCTTGGTATTGAAACTATAATGGAGAATAAGGCAGACCACACTTCTATCTAGTCTAGTGCTTACCAACACCTTTTGGGAAGTATGAAAATCTAGGACACTATGACTTAGACATATGACAAATAGCTGAAATGGACTGTGAGAAGGCTATACTGAAAGAAGCATAATATCAAACTGTTATTCAGGTCACAGGAGTAAGCTAAATATTAAATTTGCATTTTTCCTTAATAGAAAGTTAAGTATTATTAATGGTAAATGATTGTCTAAGGACAAGTGGGAAGGATTTAAAAACAAATAATATTTTGAGAGGTCTGTCCTAGAAAATATATCTACTTTTGTTACCTGTTAGGTTCCCTTCCTGCTTCAAATATTCCAGTAGTGAAGTTGAGTTTAGTAAAAATTTCAGATTTTGTAACATGTTATAGATTTAAATTAGATTTAGAACAACAAAACATGGTTAATAGTATTAAAACATATTTCTAATGTTTGATCTATGGATGAAATGAAAGAAATCGGTCTTCTTAGGCAATATTCAGGAAATCCAAGTAGAACAACAACATGCCAGAAAGTCATACTGTCTACTTGGAAGATGGACAGAACTGTAAGCATCTTTGATAACACTTCTTAGATTCCTTTATGGTTGTATAACTCACCCAAATTAACAATTTCCCTTATTTAAGCTTGTATTTCTCATTTACAGCAGTGTGGCTTAACTTATCCTAAAGTTTGTCATAATATTATGTCCATATTATCATCAATAATTGAAAAAGAACAAAGTATAGGATGGAAGAAACAAAATAAGGTGTCACCGACACTAATCATATCCCAGGGACAAGATGGGCATGGAATCTGAACTACTGAAACCTATACATCAAAAATATTTTCAGCATTTTTATGTTTCAAATATAGAACGGATAAATTCAAGTTAATGAGTTAATGAGATTGATTCCCTGCTAGGCATGCTTTCATGAATGGATGATGTCAGTGGGAAATAAATAGCTCCATTTGCACGAAAACACAAAGTTAAGTTAAATGAGTTGAAAATGATTTTTTTCTTTGAATTAATATGCATTGGGTGGGGAGAGAAAAGCATTCACATTCTCAAGTTTTTTCCTAAAAAAGTATTAAGTACAGACCATCTCTAGTTATTATTAATAATTAGGAATGTCCCTTACTTAAAAATGACAAAAATTAAAACTTCATAAAGTGATGAACTACCATGTATGCTTTTTTTTTTTCCTTTGACCGTTTTGAGTTATTTGCAATTGATGGCATGAATAAGATGTGATCGTAAGGCCAGGATAGGAGCATCTGGAGAAAAGGACCAAGGCCATCTGCTAGAGAGCAGTGGAAAGTTAGGAAAGCATCAGATATACACCGTGTTAAAGCTAAAGCCATTCTAAATTCAAAACAAAATAACAGCAAAACAACAACAACCAGAAGACAAGTGAGTGTTGTCCCTAATTGCCCTTTCAGCTTCTCTTCATAAGTGAAAAAAGAGACAAGCAAGGCAGTATGTGACCACTAGACTAATCTCTGACAGTTCCATTGTTCAGCACTTATGTCTTACTTGTTAGTCTGTCAGGGTCTATTTTGCAGACTAGGTAACGTGTGATGATTGATTGAGGTAAAAACAACTTATTGTCGAATATTTGGAAACACTTGCCTTGAGCAGAGTCAGCTGGAGCCTCCATGTCACAACAAACGGGAGAGAATTTAAAACCTGTAATAGTAAGTGTTTTATTAATTAATTTTTGCCCATGTTGCCTGAGATTCTTCAAATTTCAACATGAACTCTTCATCAAGAATTTTAAAAAACACAACAGCATTAGTGAGAAGAACTCTATGTACACCCTAATACTTCTCCATTAAAACAAACATTCAGTAGGATGGAGTCATAAAACAAAACAAAATAAAACAATTTTACTTAGTTCTACAATTTTCAACACTCCTAAAGAAACACCTCCCATTGCTGATCATATAGAGATAGAAAAATGATAAAGTCTAGAATGGAAAATTCTTTATTGGTGTAAGTTTCAACTGAATGTACTTAACTGTAATTCTTTATGTGAGGGGTTAGAAGCAGCCTGGCAGAGATGAAGCTATTACAAAGAGACAGTTGTGTCTTTGAATCCGACTATCAACTACTGAAAGAATGGAATCTCATGCTGGAAGAAGGGACAGGTACTAACCAGAGTCTGAACTTTTGTCTCCTAGAAAGCAGTTTCAAACAATTCTGAGGATTGGCCCATAGTGAAGAATGTGATCTTTTACATTTAAATTCTATTCATACAGGTACATATTGAATACGGAGTACATATTCTACTATCCTTTTTTTTTCTCAATGCAGCTCTCTGTGTCCCATTGTTTCCCTAGAAAAATGTATTTCTGTTTTCATTTAATATGTACATACATATGTT
>JADRCD010029836.1:0-13695 GCA_019843815.1 Montemys delectorum
ACACACACACACACACACACACACACACACACACACACACGCACATATATCACACAAAATTAAATCAGTATTTTGATGTTTATAAACTTGTACAGCCATCTCTTAGTACTTACTATGCAATATTTGTAAAGTATCTCAAATCCAAACATATCTTCTCATGTAATAGTTGTTTTGTTCTAAGAATATATTCTAAAATAAAGATCATATATATGGAGGTATATTTAATCTCTTTTTTTGCCCTATATAAATACATAACATAGAAATGCATATATAACTTTATAGGATCCAAAAAATGTACTCAAGGCAATATTTCAATGTGCTTATTATTTTAATTGTAAAATATTAACAGTGCTTCTTGAGATGAACAGAGAATAAGCTATTATGTAAACATGTATAAAATTTTGTACAAATATTTATAGTAAAAATCAAAAGCAATATATTTTTCTAGTAAAACATTGTTTCTACATGAAATATGTATACATACTTAAAAGTTCATTTATCCTTTCCATATTCCCGATCCTGTTTGTTAAATTAGAATGATGGTTGGAAGATGTAGCTCAGTATTAGTGCACTCGCTGAGTATG
Source organism: Montemys delectorum (assembly GCA_019843815.1). NCBI lineage: Eukaryota > Metazoa > Chordata > Mammalia > Rodentia > Muridae > Montemys > Montemys delectorum. The sequence continues at coordinate 585 of JADRCD010029836.1, forward strand.
CATGAACCCTTGATTGAAATGCAAGTACTACAGAATAATTAAGTAAACAAACACAAACTTAACCATAAAATTAGAATAAATATTTTCCCATTTAAAATCATTATGATGAACATCTTGCAACATATATTTTTGCCTAATTCTGATTATGTTTAAGAATTAACATAAAAGTACAATGCATGTTATAATTATGAAATCAAATTTCCTATTATCTTGTCAGCGTTAGATTAAATGGTTTTGTTATTCTAGATAATTTCAGAATATTCAGGGAAATCTCAATGTCTGCTGTCATTCAAAGTGTGATAACATTGTCTTTAGATCACAGATAACTTTGCTCATCATGGAACAAAAACTTAATGCAATCAGTGATTTTTTTTTCAAAAGAGGAAAGTTGAAATAGAGTAGTTTAGAAGATGTACATTTCATTTCAGAGTTGAACAATATATTCCATGAAGTATTGTTAACAGCTTTGGAAAATGAATTATGCCATTAGAAATTGATGACTTTATCTTTGTAATGAAATAAAATGGCACAGACAATACTAAGCAGTTCTTACCATCAACACCTGCCAATAAAATTCCCTATTATCTGATCAGTATTGTGAATTATTCAGATCTGAAGGACAACTTCAGGAACTCAGAAGTTAGATGTGTGGTTATGACATGTGTATAGGAATTATTTAGATAACTTTGTGGTAAAGACAAGTTATGATCTGAATTATGTAGATTGCTGACTGAAAAGCACAGATATCTATGTTTCTGTGATCCATGATAATTGTTTAGTATGTCTTTATTGAAGTTTAATTTATCTTTTTTTTTAAAGCCCTTTCACTGACTGCTTTGATAAGTTAGGTTTGGGAATCATTGAAGTACAAAACTTAAATCATTGAAGTACAAAACAGTAAAGTGGAATTTTAAAGTGATATAGGTAACATTCTGATCATGATAGTATATAACTAATTCAAGTATATCTTATTATGGGGGTTAAATTGGGCATAAAATTGCTAACATGATCAATGAATGATTTGCCATTTTCAATGTTCATCACTCTTTTAGACTAAGCTCTCTCCTCTAAATATAAACCCACTGACTATATAGGAAAAGAGCATCCCAGGAAGATGAGATAAGTATACAAGAGCCCTAAAATGGTACTGTGCCTACTGTCTGAGGAGTAGTACAGGGGCAACTATGCCTCAGGTGAACTGAATATGGAGATAGGAGTATCCTGACTACATATGCATATGTTTATTCAGGTCTGTTAATTAGCCATTCACCAGTTGATAGACCCCAAGGTTATTTTGATTTGTGGTTATTATGAAGGAAGATATTATGAACATGTGTGAAAAAAATTTTGTCTCAGCATAACTTTCCCTCTTTGTTACTTAGAATACCAGTATTCAAGTGGCCAAGCCATGTGAAAAGTATATGTTTAGTATTAGAAGAAACTTCAAAAATATTTTCTAAGATGTCTACATAATTTGGATTCTTGCCAGCAACATATGAAAGTTAAATTTCTCTTCCTCTTTACATACAGTCCTCTCCAGGGAGCCAATCCCTAGTGGCCAGCACTAAAGACATAACCGTCCAAGAAAGACTAAGGTGGACTCAGCATGTTGCCTTGATAAATTTATATGTGAATCTACATATATATCATTATAATAGATGATTATGATGGTGATAAAAGACCAGGGAGGTAGCTCAGTGATACAGAACATCCCTACCATATATTAGGTCCTCTAGAATCCTAGCTCCTGATTTTGGTAATATATAATTTACAAGATTTTTACTTGTGGTTTGCATTCTTTAATATTATCAATAATTTGGGGGTAGTATAAAGTCAGAAATATTTTACTTGTTGTTTTAGAAGTTTGGTAACTAAATTTTATATTTTATATAATGTATTTATAATATATTTTCACAATGGTGTGATATATAAATTGTGTTAATTTTTAAATCAAAAGATAAATGAGTTTCCCACTTACATTTTTTGGTCTCCTCTAGTCAACTGGAAATTTATAAAAAGTAATTGAACATATATGAATGTGGATTTACTTTTATGTTATTCATTCTTTCCCTTATATAGTATGTGTACTATCTATCTATCTATCTATCTATCTATCTATCTATCTATCTATCTTAATCATCATTTGTCTATCATTTATCTAAAAATAGAATAACAAAACTGTCCATTTTGGTTCTCAAATGTATTCTATTGCCTTTATTGTTCATTTTTAATTATAAAATATAATGTAGATTTTGTAGTTCTACTGTGCAATAATCAACATTAAGTCACTCTCTCTTTCTATTCCTTTTCCCTTCTTCATGCTACCGATTTTATTGGCTACTTTTCTATTCTTATTTTATATAAGGTTAACATGATTTCACAGCCTAGGTGCTAGGATCCGTGCAGATATTTAGTGGTACCTCCCCCCTTCAGCTCAGCCATTGGACTTCTCCTCTCTGCTTGGAGGCTACCACCTGGGGAGCTAAGACAAATGCTCTGCAGACTATCAGTTCTTCTTTGAAGAAGCCACCTGAGCACGCCCACTGCCTGAGTATGCCAACCTACCCACCTCCTGAAGATTTTCTGAACCTGGGGACCTTGGCACCTGAACCTTTTTTGCAGTATGCAATTATCATGTAATCTAGAGATTTGGTTTTGGTTTCTCCTGTGACTATAAAAACCCTGGCTTATTCTAAGTAAAGTGAAGTCTTGATTGGGCTATTTCAACTTGACTTAGTGATTTCTCTTTGCATTTCGAACCCTCTATTTCAGGTCCTTAGGTCCTTCTCCTGAGAGAACCCAGTTCATGAAACTATGGGTAGTTTCAATTTAGAAACCAAATAGTAAGAGATACTGAGTTTGGAGTGCTTTTATAGTTCTTTCCAATACTGAAGCAACTTGATAATCTTAACATAAATGCCAATTTGTCACTCTGTTTTATGGTCCTTCTCATAATTTACTGAATTTTATTTGATAATATAGCATTAAGGGTTGTCAGTGTTCATGAAGAATATGTCTCCTGTTTCTTCCTTTGTAATAACTGTATTTGTGATATCAGGAGAATTTCGACCTCCTAAAATGATTTGGGCACAAAGTCAAGACTTGACAGAGCAACCCAGTAGGACAAAAATGTTCCCAAGAAGAGGCAGAATAGTCAGAGGTAGAGCCCCCCACCCTAAACACACACACTCACACACACACGCACAATTAGGAGCTACACTGAAAAACCAATTATATAACCATAGTGTATATGCAAAACACCTAGGTATTCAAGCCTTCTGGGTCTTAAAATTTTTTTCCCTCTTCTGTGGAGTTCCCCTGGCTCACTATAGTATTTGGCTGTGGATCCTTGTACTTGCTTCTATCAGTTGCTGAATGATGCTACTCTGAAGACAAGTAGACTAGGCACTCAATCTCTGTGATTATAACAGAATATCATTCATAATCATTTTAATTAATTTTTCCCAGTTATATTTGGTTCTATCTAAAGTCTCTGGGCTGTCCAGCCTCTGGATCAATGTAGTGTCAGGTATGTGCTGCTTCTGGCATTATGGAACTGACTTTGGACCAGTCATTGGTTGGCCACTCCTATAAGATCTGCACCACCCTCACCAGAGCACCTCTTGTAGCCAAGACAGATTGTTGGTGAAAGATTTTATGGCTGGATTGATGTTCCATTCTTGCTGCTGGGAACCTTACTTGGGTATAGAACATTGCTAGTTTTGGCTCCATATTCTCCATTATGCACAGACTTTGCTAGGGTCATTCTTGTAGATTCCAGGGAGTTTTCACTGCATAAATTGTTAAGTCATATTCCATTGTTATCTCTGAGAGGCCTGCTCTTTCATTTTGATGAAAAATAAAAGAGTGGATCTAGGTAGGGGAGAGGAGTTATGGAGAAAAGGACTAGGAGGAAGGAAGGGAGGATAAACAAACTTCAATTGGGGAGATGTAATCTATGAGAGAAGAATAAAAATGAAGAAAAAGATAATGCATAAAATGATTTTGGAATTTTTCCCTTTTACTTTCTAGAAAGTATTTTTTGTATTATTGGTGTTAAATCTCTTGGCATTTATCATAAATTTATGAAGAGCTGGTATAAACATCCTCTTAAATACTAAACGCTCAACTTTCTCATTTCTTATTCTTGGAATCTTGAACAGTGTGGACTCTCTGAATTTACCTTCATTAATTGTAAAAAACTTCTGTGATTAAGGCTCAGAATAATATTTCTCTATATATATGTACACTGATATTTTGAACAAGGTTGGATAAAGTGTCAACTTAACTAAACAACAGTAGTATGTTTCTCCTTAGGCCCTTAGTACAAGACATGAAAACTGAGTAATATTCCATTGTGTAATATCAGAAGCCATGGGATATTGCTTGAGCATGTAATACAACTAACTCCTGTTAGGGTTCAATTCAAGCACATAGCAGCTCCTTGCCTTATAACATCATGCCACTCTTGAAGGAGTGGGCATACCTTGCCTGGCTTGTTGGTATCTTAGTTGATAGTGTACAAAACTGGATAAGACCACTGCTGTCTTTTGTCCCTCAGCAGCCCATTTGGTATGTTTTGGTATTTTGAAATCTAGCCAGCAGTCAGGAAGCATCTCTCTCAGTTGCAGCATGATTTCTGTATATTTTGTAGACAGGTACTTATAATCTAGTTCTTGTGGGCATCCAAGCAGAAGGAAAAGAAGCAATTTTATTTTGAAGATACCTGAAGTCTTATTGACCAAAATCTCCTAAAGCAGTATTCCATCCTTTGAACTTGGCTTTTAGGAGCAGAATTAATTTTTAAGTTATATTTTTAACTGTCTTAGAAAAAAGCAGGTTTGCATGTATTCACCAAATCTCTTTCAGTTTTGATTAATTTCCTCCTACCATTTCCTTTCTCCCATGCCATATCCTCATTTATGCTTAAACCTTTCTACCCTTAGAATTTCCTGTAATTTTCTAATCTTTGTTCCCTTAACACACCTCCTCCAATGATCTATTTCTAGTTATGTGGATTCCACAACTCCTTCATGTACTCTAGGTTAAAAACCAACTCAGCAAAATTTGCAGCTAGGATCTACATATGAGAGAGAACATCCAGTGCTATTCCTCCGGGTCTGGATCTAATTCAGTATAATATTTTCCAAGTACTTCAATTTCATTTTTCTTTTTCTCATTAATTAATTTATTCATCTGCTTTACAGCTTTACATCCTGATCACTGCACTCCCCCTCCTCCCTGTGTCCTTCTCACACACTCCCTTCCCATATTCCTCCTCCCCTTCTACTCTGAGCTGCTGTAGGCATCCCCAGGGTATCCCCCAACCATGGCACATCAAGTTTCTACAGGAATGGAGATATCCTCTCCAACTAAGCCCAGACAAGACAGCCTAATTAGAGGAGCAAGATCCACAGACAGACAACAGCTTTGGGTTACCCCGGGTTCCAGTTCTTCTAGACCCACAAAAAATACATCTGCTACATATCTGCTACATGTCTCCTACATGTATCCAGGGAAGCCAAGGTCTAGTCTGTGTATATTTTTGGTTGTTTGGCTCAGTCTCTGAGAGCCCGAAGTGTCCAGGTTAGTTGACTGTGTAGGTCTTCCTGTGGACTTCCTTCCCCATTGGGGCCCTCAATCCTTGCCCCAATCCATAAGATTGCCCAAGTTCATCCCATGTTGATCGTGGGTCTCTATATCTGTTTCAGCCAGCTGCTGGGTGGAGCCTCTCAGAGGACAGTTATGTTAGGCTCCTATCTGCAAGCATAGCAGAGTATCATTAATAGTGTCAAGCATTGCCCTTGGGATAGGTCTTAAATTGGGTCAATTACTGGTTGGCCATTCCCTCAGTCTCTGCTCCATTTTTGTCCCTGCATTTCTTATAAATAGGACACATTTTTGGTCGAATGTTTTGTGGGTAGGTTGGTCCATTGTGTAGATCTTACTTCTTTTCCTGATAATAGTTGTTCTGACTCAAGTGAGATAGTTTTTGAAAAGTAGTTTTAAGAAATATCTGAAGAGACTTCTAGATTGTTACAGTTTACATTTATATGAAAATTGTGTCAGTTATACAGATAGTCCCTATTCTTGTAAGAATTTACCATTTATCATGACTTTGTGGTTTGCTTTGGCAGGTTTTTATGTTTTTTTTTAATATTTTTTCTAATGGTTAGTGATATTGAATATATATATATGTATATATATATACATGCACACACATATATGTATATATATGTATATATACATATATATGCTTATTTTCTGTCAGCATATATTCTGCAATAGAGGTTTTCATCCCTTTGTAGTTTTTTGTTTTTATTTTTCTCTAATGAGTTTAATTTCTTCTATGCTTTAGAAGTCTTTATATTTTGTAGATGCAAGTATTTTGTTAGATAGGCCCCACAAGAATATTTTCTTCCATTTTCCCCCTAGTTTTCTTTATCCTCTTATCTGAATCTTTTGAAACACAAAAGTCTTAAGTTTTAACACAATACAATTTATAGAATTTTTATACATTTAAATTTTGTATATTTTATTGTTTTAAATAGAGAAGTTATCTCTGAATCAAGTATAGTTTTAGGATTTGGCTTTTAAAATATTTTGAGATAATTTTTTATAATGCATGATAAAATATGATATCCCATTTCTACAGATTATTCTGTAAAATATGTATTCAATATTTTTTAGTAGATTTTTTGGAAAAGACAGACTTTTTCCATTGAATTGTTGTACACTTTTGTAATAAATCTATTTATTGCTTCTCTAAACTAGTCCTTTTTGAAAAACTCATAAAAACATTGAATCTTCTCCCTGCCTCCACAATCCTATATATTTCATAAAATACTTACAATATTTATGCATGACATATTTTACCAGCATAATGTTTTTAAGGATTAATTTCTATTTAATATGAAATAATATTCCATTCCCATTCTGTATATGTACCACATTATTTATTCATTGACTTGTTACTGAATTTTTTTATGTTTCAGTTATTGTGAATAATACATTCAAATATCAGATTTCCTCTCTGTGTTCAATTTTTCATGGTACATTCTTAGCAGTAGAAAAGTTGAATCGTATTTTTATTTCTTTAAAGTTTTTAGTGTAAGAATTTCACACATTAGTACTGTATTTTCCATCTTTGTCACAGCCCCTTCCTCCAAAACCTATGACCCCTGGAAATTCATGGCTTGTCGTTTTTTCCTTATTGTTACACAGACATACAAACATATACATATATTCACAACATAGTCATTTAGTGTGTTGTTCCTATATATTTGTGTTTTGGGCTGAACCCTTGGACTGGCACTATCAAGGCACTGGTTGCTAGAGAAAACTAATTCTCCTTTTCTTAAGAGCTATTATTTGGCTGCACCTCTTCATCTAGTGGTACAGCCTTCTGAAATATACCCCTTCTACATTAACATGTTGACTGGTATTATCATTATACTAGTCTTGTGTAGGCAAAGATACTGAGAGTTTTATGCATGTAGCATCCCTGCCAGGTCTAGAAGTTAGTATTTAGTACTAGACATCCTGGTCTTCTGTCTCTTACAATCTTTCTATCTGCTCTTTTGTGGTGTTTTATAAGCCTTAGATATGAAGATTGTAGTATAAATATATGAACTGGAGTAAGATACCTCATGATCACATATTAATATGAATTTTGATCTATTATGGATCTCTGAAGTAGTGCCCCATCTACTTCAAAAAGAAACTTTTTTGGTGGTGGATAAGAGCTATACTCATCTGTGATTATATGTATTAAAAATACAGACCTATATCATACTGATTTAGGAAAATGACAATAGCTTTTAGGGTTTATAATCTTTCCAACCTTAAACAATCAGCTAGGTTTATAATACCATACACATTGATTACTTTTCATCTATTTTAGTTACTGACACAGAACATCAGCCCACAATGTTCTAGTTGCAGAGTTATTAGGGGTGAGATATATCTCTTTTACATTCAGATGGATAACTTTCTAAACTCATGTCATAAAATGAAGAATAGAGAAAGCCATGGGAATATAATACAATGCAGTGGTAGACTGATACCAAGCCCTGGTACTACTTTTAAACTATTATTCATTCTAATTGCTTTCAGCAGGATGGTTTTGGTTTTATATATTAAATATAACTTCAAAAAAATAAATTTGCTTCTTCCATTCCTGCCTGAGAATCTTTGTTAATTTTGTGTAATTGCTAGGAATGAAACTGTACAATGATGAAAGGCGATCCAGAAGCAAACATTCCTATTTCTGAACTTGGAAAGATTTTAGCATCTTACCACTGAGCATGTTGATATAAAGTAGATTTTCAATATAAGCTGTGGAAATATTCCTTTTTCTTTCTAGTTTCATATCTGTTGTGAAACCAGGTTCAATTGTGTCAAACATTCCCATTGTAATTCTTTTGACATTTAGGAGAATTAACTGAAGCCAACTAAGTCAGGAAAATGATTCCCAACATTTTGTTTTGTTTTGTTTTAATGTAAGCATTTAGAACTATTCATTTCCCAGTGAGAACTGGATTTCTGCATCTCATTGTTTTTATATGATGTGTTTCATTTACCTCAAAATGCTCTACCTTCATTTCTAATTTCTTCTATACCCATTGTTTAAGAGTGTGCTAATTTCCATTTACTTGTAAACTTGTAGTTTTACTGCTGTTACTGTTTTCCAATTTTATACCATTGTTGTTATAGAAAAGTATGTTGTATAAGTTCAATCTTTTTTCAACTTTTTAGTCTTGTTTTGTGGATTAAACCACAGTCTAGCCGGGCAGGGGTGGCATACACCGCTAATCCCAGCATTTGGGAGGCAAAGACAGGCAGATTTCTGAGTTTGAGGCCAGCCTGGTCTACAGAGTGAGTTCCAGGACAGCCAAGGCTACACAGAGAAATCCTGTCTTGAAAAAACAAAAACAACAACAACAACAAAAAAACCAAACCACAGTCTATCTGCATGTTTGTGGGAACATATATTACTAAAATTATATTACTATAATGATTATGAAAAACAATGTTGTGACTAATAAAAATTCTAAAATTAAAATTATAACTTTATCTAGATGTCCACAGATAGAGTTAATTAGATTGAGTTAGGTAAGATTTAGTATAATAATTCATCATATTTAATTAATAATATAATTAATAAAATAATAATTAATGTTCTATAATTCAAAAGAATTAAAAATGGATTCTATGGAATAATTATTATCCTGATATGAAAGCCTGATGGAGATACTAAACAAGCAGAAAATAATAGAGTAGCATCCCTAATGACTCTAAAATTAAGTCCTCTTAAATTTATTAAAGGATAAATAAAGTGAATCTTTAATAAATTATTACAATGGGTAAAATGGAATAGTTTCTATAAATGTAAGCATGTACTCAAAATAAAAAAATCAGTGTAACATACCAAATTAATAGAATGAAGGAAAAAATCACATCACCACAACGATGCAATGGACATTTTTACCACAATTGAACCCTGTTTCATGACAAATATACTCAGGAAACTAGAAAGAGGAAGTAATCATAATTTAATTCAGTATACTAACTCTTACCTAACTCAAACCCTAACTGCAACTTTAACAATACTCTCTGTCAAGCTCAATCCTGGTACCCCATGTGGATTCAGCTTTGACCTCTCTGCCTAACCCAAGGGAAGTTGAAGTTAGAGTTTTATGCTACTTTGCACATTTTCTGTTTCCCCATGATTCACAGACATCTTAACATATCTCTCTTGCTACATAATGGTTTCCTCTTTAGAGTATGGACTGTTCTTTGTGAGTATACCACTTTTTATTCACAGATTCTCAATCTTCCACTTTACTTCATTTTTTAAAAATAAAGTATTATCTTGATTTTCACTAGTTGTTCTTTCTCTATTAATGTGAATCACAATTCATATAATTGTATAGATTCAAGGATCACAGTTACCAGGTTTCTGTTTAAAGTGATTTTCTGTATTTAGTTTAGACCATGATGTCAGCTTATTTCTTTATATTTGGAAGTATGAGTAGTAATAATATCAGCAACAAATACTTCACAGTATAGTTTATAAAATTTAAAATATGCTATTGACATTCAACATTGTTTCTAGCAATTCTTCAGGAATTTCCTGTAATTCTCCAGGAAAGAATTTATTCAGCAAATCTATGCCACATAAATATTATTTTAATTTCCTTCTTCCCTTTTATTTCTGACTCATTACATTTTCTCTCATCAAGTCAAATTTAGAATAAATCTGACTTGCTCTAAATTTAAAGATGGCTACCAGTGTCTCCTAGTTTTATTAGCTTCTCTTTTAATATGTAGTGTGAGAGAACATCTTTTTATGGATCTTCCTTTGAAATATAAAAGATGCATATTTCCAAGAAACACTTAGCAAGTGTTTCTTCAAATATAAATCATTTTCTTGATATTCATCTGTGAGACAAAGCTATTATTTCTAGAGGAAGGAGATGTTCCAATTGGCCAGTTAAGTTCTTCATGGAACTGTCGTTGGGGTTGCTATCAATTTATTGACTAACCATATCGACTGAGAAATTCAAGCCCTGTTCATGTAGTAAAACAAAATATGAAAAGTCACCTAAGAAATAACAATTACTGGCATGAAACTAAAGTTTTTATGTTAAACAGATTGACTGATAGTTTAGTATAGAGCCAAATTTGGAAATGAGCATAGTGTAAGATCTCTATGCTATCATATAGCTATCTTACCATAGTTTCTATGTTCCTACCTGGCAGCAGTTTCATTAAGTTTTCAGTGGCAGAGCAGTCATGAATCAAGGTAATTTTTAAATATATTGTTTGGCACATCAGAGAGATAGGTACAAGATGTCAGAATCTATCCTACAGGCTACAGAAGCTATCTGATAACTTTCTTAGCTTTGAAGTTACTGGAAGTTAGTGATCTGATTAACTGAATAGCTTCCGAAACCTTTTTACTTATTTATTATGGGATGTTAGTTCTGATCCAGACGTGGGCAAGGAATGACTATTTAGGAGCTAAAGCAAACAACACAAGATAAGGTATAGTTGAAATCTGAAACTGAAACATTCTAAATTCTTCCCACTACTGAGGTTCTAATCAGTCAATTAGTCTTTGTAGAAGCAGCTTCATTCTAAAGTTTCTTATTCACACCAGTGTAAGTGTCCAGAGGAAAGAATGGAGCAATAACTCATTCTTTCTAACTTTTCTTAAAGTTAATTAACATAGAAGCATGGCACAGAATTTTAAGATTTTACATTTAAAATGAGGTCCGTCAAGTTGCTCTTTTCATTACTGAGTAGACATTGGTACATTTATTTTGGAGATCAAAGAAACAGATGAGAATATTGTCTCCCTATTATGAGAAAAAAAAAAAAACACCTGAAAAATTTCCCTACCAATGGCATCACATTTTCATGAGAAAAAATTATAATAGTTCTAGATCCAAACTATAAATATTATTTAGATAAGAAAATCTATTTCAAAATTTGGGAGCAGTTAAATGCTGTGGGAGGAATCAGGAGCCCACAGGACACAGGAGCAGTGGAGTAACTGCAACAGGGTCCTTCCTGCCTCCATCTGCACCCAGGAGCTGGGGCTATACTGCAGCCCTCTGTGCACAGGTCCTGCTTGGGGAGAGCTGGTCTCCAGGGAGTTTTCTGACTCCTGGACTCAGAGGTAAGATCACGATTTTCTCTCCAGTGACAATCTAACATGGTAAAAGGCAAGCACAAGAAACTTACCAACAGAAACCAAGGCTACATGTCATCATCGGAACCCAGTTCTCCCATAACAGCAAGTCCTGGATACCTGAACATACCAGAAAAGCAAGATTTGGATTTAAAATCACATCTCTTGATGCTAATAGAGGACTTTAAGTAGGAAATAAATAACTCCCTTAAAGAAATACAGGGGAACACAGGTAAAACAGCAAGAAGTCCTTAAAGAGGAAACACAAAAATCCCTTAAGAAATTATAGGAAAACACAACCAAACAGGAGAAGGAATTGAACAAAACCATTCAAGATCTAAAAATGGAAGTAGAAACAATAAAGTAATCACAAAGGGAGACAACTCTGGAGATAGAAAACCTAAGAAAGAGGTCAGGAGCCATACATGCAAGCATAGCCAACAGAATACAAGAGATAGAAGAGAAAATCTCAGGTACAGAAGATACCATAGAAAACACTGACACAAAGGGAAAGAAAATGCAAAATGCAAAAAGCTTTTAACTCAAAACATCCAGGAAATCCAGGACACAATGAGAAGACAAAACCTAAGGATAATGGAATAATCCTTAAGGATAATATAGACAAAAATGAAGATTCCCAACTTAAAAGGCCAGTAAATATTTTCAACAAAATTATAGAAGAAAACTTCCCAAATCTAAAGAAAGAGATACCCTTGCACATACAAGAAGCCTACAGAACTCCACATAGATTAGACCAGAGAAGAAATTCCTCCTGTCACATATATAATAATCAAAACACAAAATGCACAAAACAAAGAATTTTAAAAGCAGGAAGGAAAAAAAGGTCAAGTAACATATAAAGGCAGGCCTATCAGAATTACACCAGACTTCTCAGCAGAGACTATGAAAGACAGATGATCCTGGGATGATGTCATACAGACCCTAAGAGAACACAAATGCCAGCTCAGGCTAATATACCCAGCAAAACTCTCAATTACCATAGATGGAGAAACTGAGATATTCCATAACACAAACAAATTTACACAACATCTTTCCACAAATCCAGTCATTCAAAGGGTAATAAGTGGAAAACTCCAACACAAGGATGGAAACCACACCATTGAAATAGCAAGAAATTAATCTTCTTTTAACAAACCAAAAAGAAGATAGCCACATAAACATAATTCCTCCTTGAACAACAAAAAAACAGGAAGGAACAATCACTTTTCCTTAATATCTTTTAATATCAATGGACTTAATTCCCCAATAAAAAGACATAGACTAACAGACTGGATATGTAAACAGGACCCAACATTTTGCTGCATATAAGAAATCCACCTCAGTGACAAGGCAGACACTACCTCAGAGTAAAAGGCTGGAAAACAATTTTCCAACAACTGGTCCCAAGAAATA
>JADRCD010029842.1:0-10738 GCA_019843815.1 Montemys delectorum
TTTTGACTATTATGTGGTGGGAGGAATTTCTTTTCTGGTCCAGTCTATTTGGAGTTCTATAGGCTTCTTGTATGTTCATGGGCAACTCTTTCTTTAGGTTAGGGACGTTTTCTTCTATAATTTTGTTGAAGATATTTACTGGTCCTTTAAGTTGGAGGTCTTCACTCTCTTCTATACCTATTATCCTTAGGTTTGGTCTTCTCATTGTGTCCTGGATTTCCTGGATGTTTTGGGTTAGGGTCTTTTTGCATTTTGCATTTTCTTTGATTGTTCTGTCAATGTTGTCCATGTTATCTTCTGCCCCTGAGATTCTCTCTTCTATCTCTTGTATTCTGTTGGTGATGCTTGCATCTATGTTTCCTGACTTTTTTCCTAAGATTTCTATCTCCAGGGTTGTCCCCTTTTGTGATTTCTTTATTGTTTCTACTTCCATTTTTAGGTCCTGAATGGTTTTACTCAGTTACTTCACCTGTTTGTTTGTGTTTTCCTGCAATTCCTTAAGGGATTTTGGGGTTTTCTCTTTAATGACTTCTATATGTTTACTTGTGATCTCCTGTAATTCTTTATGGGATTTTTTTGTTATCTCTTTAAGGACTTGTATCTCTTTATCTGTTTTCTCCTGTATTTCTTTAAGGGAGTTATTCATGTCCTTCTTTAGTTCCTCTATCAGCATTGTGAGATATGTTTTTAGATCCAAATCTTGCTTTTCTGGTGTTTTGGGATATCCAGGGCTTGCTGAGGTGGGAGTACTAGGTTCCAGTGAAGCCAAGCAGTCTTGGTTTCTGTTGGTAGGATTCTTAAATTTGCCTTTCGTCATCTTTTGATCTCTGGTGTTAGAAGTTCATGGTTTCTTAGAGCTTGACCTGTCCTTGCCGCCCTGCAACTCCCCTTCCACTCCTGAGGCCTGTGCCTCCCAGCTGGTCCCGCCTTAGGAAGTCACCAGAGAGAAAATGGTGGATCTCACCTGAGTCCTTGGGCTGAAACCCTCTCCTAGCAGGGAGGGGGCAGAGATAGTCTCTGATCCAGCTCTGTCATTCGGAAGCTGAGAGGTTCCTGTCCCTCCAGTACTGAAACTCCCCTGCAATTCCTGAGGCCTATGCCTCCCGACTGGTCCTACCTTAGCAAGACACCAGAGAGAAAATCTATCACAGGCAATTTCTAAACAGGGCTGATTGCTAAGGGATACCTTCTCACAGTACTCCCAATATCTTCTTCTTCCTATTTGTCTTAAGGGCCACCTCGGTGTCACATCCTTGTGTCTATTATCTGATCCTTGAGAGTTATAACTTGAGTATTAGTGACTCAGGTATCATAGAGTTATGAGTTTGTTGAAATACATATTTAAACAATCAAATAATAGGGAAGAAATTCCACAGCTCTTTTTCTTGGGGCAGTAGACATCATTTCTTACTTCTGAAATTATGTTATCCTTCCTCAACATAAAAGAAGAGGTATGAGAACACAAGACCTAGCCCTCCTTTCTCTGTGAATGTGTGTGTGTGTGTGTGTGTGTGTGTGTGTGTGCACTCCTGTGTGCACATGTGCTCTTGTACAATCTAGAGTCAATTTTTTGTCAAACATATATTCACTCTTGCTTTATTTGAAACTTCTAGTCAATGTTTGGTCATATTATGTTTTCTTGTTAATAGAAGGAAATGTAAGGGAATTGACCTTTTTGTGGTGTTCGCTATAGACACAAACAATTACCTAAATGGGTAATTTGTGAGTCTAAGAGACCCTCAGAACAATATAAGATATTGCCCTTGTACCTCGATGTCCCCAGAACTTCAAGGTAAGTCCCTATAGCTGAAGACACCAGATATTTTGAACATAGGACTTAAAGAAATCAAGCAGAATCAGACATCCTCTTCAGGCTCTCACAGTATCAGAACATGCAGTGCAAGCTGTCAAAGCAAAGGAGTAATTGTTGTCCTGCCCTGGAAAGCCTGTGAATCACAACAATGACTAGATAAGTGAGATAGCCAAAATGGTGCAATGGTGGCACTTTTATCTTGGTGCAACCAAAAGCTGTCTAATTGGACTTTAAGGCCTGCTGTTTAACAGGAAAAAAATCATGCCTGGTAACTAGATATCTAGCTGACTGTCAGTGGCTAGAGAGGTTATAGAGCAGAAAGTAGACCTACTATTGCCAGTTTCCTAAGACAATATGAGTTTTCTTTTCTAAATAGCTATCCTTATACCCACAGATTACTTAAGCCTCACTCATCAAAGAACCTTCATTTTGCAACAGATGGAAACTATTAAGAAGACCCATAACCATAGGTTCCTCAAATGATATATCTGTAGCCCAACCCCTACACTTAAGGCTTAAGTAAACTCATGAAAGAAAGGTTATTAATATTGTAAAAGCCAGAGGAGCAGAACACTTGTTCATAGATAAGTGTGCCCTAGACATGGCAGGGTAAAAGTAGCCATGAGCTCCCAACATTTTAGTTTTCTGAACAAAGCTAGCATAATGACAACACCAATTGGCATGGCACATGGACAGGGGAAATTCCACATGGTCTTATTCCTAGATAGAGAGCTAAAGGTGGCCAATGGTTTCTGAGAGAGGGAGAATTAGTTTCTTCCAGGGAGAAGCTCCTGATAAATTGTCCAGTCCCAAGCAGTTCAATCCCTGGACACATGTACATGCAAGCAAAACAATGAATGCAATAGGTCACACACAATATATATGCATATAGCAATAATAATTTTAAAAAGAAATTCCAAACTTGGGAGGGAGTTAGATAGGAAGGGAGAGGCTGGAGTGATATAGATGCACTACTCATGTGTGAAACTCTCAAAAGAATCTGTTAAAAATGAAAACGAATACTTCTAAGCACAAAAGGTTACTCAGTAAGTTGTAGGCTAGTGGGACACACTTGATAGTCTTACCATCTGGTATCACAGCAACAGTGACTTGGAAACAGTGGGATGAACACTGGTCATTTGGTCCTCTGAGGTTAACAAAGGAAAGCCCTTCTCTGTACTTAAACACAGAACTTCTTTGTGCCCAGTGTCTCCTGGGGTGTGTATTAAACATGGAACCAGTAATAGCTTAAACTCCCATTTGCCTTCATATTAACTTGTTCCATCCAGGTCTTACATATTTTTTAAGCCACAGAAATGCATTTTTCTCACCAGGGTTGCTAGTTAGTAAGAGCCTTCAGGGAGAAAAGAAGCTGTTATTACTCCCACCATAGTGTAGGTGATTGCTCTCAGAAAACATGTATGATCCAAGAAAATCTCAGAGATTAGTGATGCTCAAAAGAAAAGTTTTACATTTCCTCCTGCACTTTAGGATTCACTAGGGATTTCTTATTGTCTTCTTCTGATATAGATTGTGAAAGCTCAGAATTAATGACCATCTTTTGATAGGAAAGAAATACACTTCCCAGAGTGGAGTTATGCCAAGACAGCCAAACAGCAAAGAGAATTATTGAGTACCTATTATGACATGTAACATACTACAGCTACACAGAATAGCCAGAGTATGCAGTTAGTAATAGCACATTCTGTCTGTGCTCAGCCCTAAATCTCATTTTTACTACTTTGATGCATACAGCTCTTACTACCCAGCATTGGTCAGCACTTATATACCATTGTAAGGTGTCTTTATCTGTCTATAAGAGCCCATTGGCTAGCACGTAGGGCAGTGTGGACATGCTGGGGAACTTGTATTCTCTAGGAGTAGCCATCAGTCATTGTTGATAGGAGATGGGACCCTTGTCTGGCCCTGGAAGTCCTCACTGGATGAAGCTACAGCTGCACACAATAATAAATGTCTTGTTCATAACTTTCTGATTGGCTGACATCTCTTTCTTTGTTTCATTTCCTATTCCTCTATGGATGTTTCCAGAATGAACTTCTCACATAAATCACTGCCACTCTGGCCATGAACTCTACCTCTGGAGAGTGGGAGCTAAGACACAGTCTGTTGGGAGATGAAGTTGCTTTAGCAAGTGTGAAGAAGGCTACAAGAAGACACACAATATGCCTCCAACTCTAATGTTTGTGCTTAATTCCTCTTTGTTATACCCAGGGTCCTCTGTAATGAAGAAGGGAAATTTACTTTTCTATACACACTACACAGAACTTTCACTGTTTTATTGGCAAAATAATACATGGAGTAATGAATATAACCATAAACATGGCAGCCATTTTCTTTGTAGTAGGAAAGAAAGGTGTACTTCTGATTTGTAGTACTCCAATAGGTTTGCCACAGAAGCATATAGCTTTGAAATGATGGATTCAGTAACCTTATGAACTTAGTAACTTGACCTCTAAAGGTTTTTATTAGCTTTAAGAGAAAAAAAAGATCCAAAGTAATAGAATTGTGACTGTTTTCCAGATACTGATCATCTCAAAGGGCTCTCTTGTGTTAATAATAAAAATTCTCCATGTTCTTTATTTTTGTTGTTGTAACCCTCGAATTACTAATTCTAACTCTCTGTGGTTAAAACCTTACCAAACAGACTCCAGTGTTGTGTATAGACAGTTTGCTCCTACATTTCTTCTTGTGGAAGCTCCCATTTTCCCTCCTGCCTGAGGCAAACTCAATATGCAGGCACCTGGTTTCTGAGCCCCCTGCAGCAAGCTCAGGGCTCCCTCCTCCTCCCTGGCCACTTCAAGAGAACCCAGTCTAGTGTTAGGGTGGCACTGCCCATAAGCTCACCCCCCCCCTTAATGAAAACATCCCGAGGAGCCAAAATGCTAGAGTGAGACATCCACCCTGCCTCTGTGTCCCCAGAACTAGCACTCTCTCTCTGATAAATGGCTGAATTCTCCAAGCACCTGTCCTTGGGACCTTAAAGAAATAACAAACTCAAAGAAGATTAGGGACCCACGTTTAAATCATAGAAAAAAGTAATTAGAGGTCACAGACAGTTATGGTTGGCCATAAAATTAGTTCCCGATAACCAGACAACAGACACCCATTAATCCCCTCCCCAGCTTCAGTTCCACCCCATCAAATGGTTACTACCTTTCACTCCCCTTCACCCTGAGCATTCAAAGAGTTCCTACCTGTAATGTATGTAAACTCAATGTTTTCCAGACTTGTCATCTCATGCCAGCATTTACCCTGTGAGTGTGAGGCATGGGTTCCAAGTCAGGACTCAAAATAAAAAAGACTGTCTTGCAAGTTGCAGCAGGCTTCACAATCCTTGGGCTTTTCTGGGTTTCCCATGGACTCCGGGCATAACATTGTAACAGCTGCATCCTGGTATGAATACATTGTCCACAATCCCTTGTTTATTTCACATATTGATTTTATGAGCATCAGTGATTGTCTCTATTGAGCCTTGCAACGCCCCTTGGCATAGAGAAACTCCTAAGAACTGAAGGCAGAGGATGTAGGTGCTAATAACAGCCCTAGTAAAGTTCACTAAAAATCTAACTGTGGAGCTACAGCTGCGGCTCATCCAGCTATCATGGGCTAACATTTCATTCTCCTCCCTCCATCCTGCAAGAAAGTGTTATACCTAAGGCTTCACCAGGTACTGGGCAAGGAAGAGCACTGGCTTTGATTCTCTGAAAAAGTGTTGGAAAGGATGCAGAGAATATATCCTGACTTCTCCACATGAAAGCTCTCTTCTATGTTGTCTCGTCTCATTTTAGTCTGTTATGTGGCAACTTTGTGGCATGTTCAGAGAAACAGTAACTAACACCAATAGTATTTGGTGTTGTTTTGCTAACCATGTTCCTCTTAGAGAAGTTTTCCTTTCTGACTAATAGTTGTTGAAGAAGTACATTTTTCTACACAGAAAGTCATAGACATTTGGCAGTAACAGATTCTGAATAACAGGGAACCCTGGCTACCAGAGCCTGCTGAGTTTGTGGAAAATAATGATTTCTGAAATCGTTTAAGAAGGGGATCATTTTTTTTAAAATGAGGACACCACCTGGTATACAAAAGGGAGTAAAGGATTTGTGCCAGGAAGTGAATGCCTGGTGAGGGGAATTAATGATGACTATGTATTTTTAAGCAGCCACATCTAACAGTGGGCACAAAGCTGGCCTTGGAGAAGGGCCATCTCAGAAGAAGGAGCTGACTGTACTCTTCGCCAACTCCAGTGGGCAGAGCTCATGGAAGGGAAGCTGAAACAGGGCAGTTGGGGAGGATAAAAGTAGACAGAAAGGAGGCTATTAATTCAAAGTCTTTAAGAATAATTTGTGCTTTCACGCTGCAGCTGTTATTTAAGTTAAGGGAACCAAAGAACGGAAAAGAAAGGACAGAACCATAATTCAGCTTCCAGAAGCATTAGCAATAAAGAACACAGATCTCCCTCTGTCATCTCATCATGAGGCTTTACTTGTTTACTGAATAATGCTGTCTGCTCCTTCCATCTCTGAGAGCATATCTGATGCGTTAAGCTACACTGCTGTGTTCTTCAGTCATGGACAGGTAGTATATTTGTGTTTGGAAGAGAGCCCTGACTTGAACAGCTTATTTATTTATAAGGGGTAGGAAATGATTAGTTAGCCAAGCTTTGTATCTCCTTTTCCTGTTAAAGAGGTGCCCATATTGTTCAAAAATTGTTCTTTTTCTAGATTTCTGCTGTTCTGTTCATCATATTGTTTAGACACATGGATCATAAACACAAAATATCATTAGAGAAAAGTATGAATACTGACACAGAAAAAGATATGAGGCTATGTGAGGTTTTAGACACCTTCTTTTGAACAAGCCCCATGCTTGGGTAAAAGCATCTTTAGAAATTAGTTACTGGTTCTAGTGAAGCATGATGGTACAGACCAGCTATCCTAGCACTAGAGAGGCACAGACAGGGGGATTCCAAGTTTGAGACCAGAATGGACTACACTGTGTGACAATGTGAGACCTAGGCTCAAAAATAAAGCAAAACATGGTACGAAAGAAGCATTTACCAAGAAGGTGCCACTTTTGGGAGCTGTATGAAGTTTGAATCTGTTGTCAACAGAAGATTTCATATACAAGTGGTTCAGTTAGAGGTCAGAATTTTCTAGAGTGCAGTTGGAGTGCCCTGTATATTATCTGAGCCTGTGGTACTTTGTCATGTGACTACCTAATATAAAATTCTACTTCTGGGTACTTAACAGGGCACAACAAACACTAAATTCCACTGTGTAGTGAACATGTTTATTTAACATACTTTCAGATACACCTACATTGCTCAGTATAATTTCTGTAGTGCTGGAGACACACTAGAGCTGTGCTTTTCAGTACATAATCACTAGCTACATGTTTGTAAGCACTTGAAATGAAGCTAAGTTAACTGAAGGATGGAATTTAGATTTCATCTGATTTTAAATTTAAATTGCTACGTATGCCTAGAGGCTACTGTGTTACACAGCACATAAGCAGACCTTGGAAATTTCTTTTTTTAAAAAAATGGAATAATTGACAATATCTGTCTTTAATGTGAAAGAGAAGTCTATTAACTTAGGATCATCCATTGTCCACTTGTCCTCATTCCCTTATTGGTAGACTTCTATTGTCATCTTTCCCAGCTTCCAGATAGTAGGCCTTACCTCCCAAAGCTTTATCTTAGCTCTGGATAATAGTGAATAGCTGGAATTTTTCCAAATAATAAAATATTTCCTTGAAAGCAAGACATTCTCTAGACAGTACTGTATAAATACTGCTGGGCTTCCTACCCACAAATGACAGAAGCCTTGCCTTCAGCAAGCCCTAGGAATGACAGCTAGTGCTTTGAATATATTAAATGTCAGATCACTTTGTCCCCACTCCAGGCAGATCTAATATATACGTATTTTTAATTCGTTGTCTTTGGTCAATAACAAAGGGGGGATTGAAATCCCGTGGGAGCCTCCTTAGAATTTAAAGCTCACTTCCCTGAGACAAAAGTAGGCAAGATAAAGGCAAAGGCAAGAAAATGAACACAAACACAATTAGAGCAGACCAGCCCTTGAGTTAAGTCATGTGTAATTTCCAATAGAAAAAGATTTAATTATGCCATCAGACTAAAATCACTTATTAAGTGCCCATTTACATGTGATGCTGGACTGGGAAGAGATACAGAAAAAGCCAGACTTG
Source organism: Montemys delectorum (assembly GCA_019843815.1). NCBI lineage: Eukaryota > Metazoa > Chordata > Mammalia > Rodentia > Muridae > Montemys > Montemys delectorum. The sequence goes on from JADRCD010029842.1 coordinate 8,042, forward strand.
GTCTCAGCCCACTAGACAGACAATAATGAAACAGAAGGATATTCAGGATGGGAATAAAATACATTAATGAATATTTACATGCAGTGCAAATGTAGCCCCCACAGAGCAGCCTCAAAACTCAAGTAACTAGAGAACAAGCTCTGGACTGTTCTTCCTTGGATGCATTGGATTCAAAAAGTGAAGGAAGGATGAAAAAGTCTGTTTGGATCTGTTATTCTCTGTGGTGAATGTGAAAATAACATGTATAGGACAACCATGTGAGTGTTATGGGGCAGGAGAAGAGGCTACAGTTCATGCAGTCTGGAAGCTATTCCAGAGTCAACCAGGGAGACCCAGCCCAGTCTGTGCTTCTCTCTGCAGCATTCATTAATATAAATCACAGAAGGTGTATGGAAGATAAAGAGAAATAAAACGAATCAAGTATGCAGCAAGAACACTTTGTCAGAATCTCAGCTGGGCAAGGGTATAGAAGCAACAGTCAAGAACTAAGAGAGGAAACATGATAGACAGGAAAGTATGAGGCTGAAGACTATGAAGCCAACAGGGTGAACCCAAAGCTTTGCCTAAGATGCTGAGAATACAGAGTACCTATGGAGTATAGAATCAAATATTAAGTAGCTAGATAGATGGGGCAAATAAAAGTTGAACAAAAAAGGGAAGCTATTTGGGCTCACACTGTAGAACAGCTTGAGCAGTTTGCTTTTGAGCTGGTACACTCTCTCTTGCATTGATAAAATCTGAAAAGTTATATTAGTCAAGGAGTTCAAAACTATTGATGACTTGATAGGAAAGATACTCGTAGATTCAGCAGTGCACACATCTGTTAGCACCTAGAGCACTAGGATAAACCACATTCAAACCAAATTGCCATTTTCAAGACATTATGGGGAGGGAGTTAAACTTATGGAAGCAAAGAATTGGAAGATAGATAGCTGCCAGAGCCTGGGAAGCAAGGCAATGTGGAGCTGCTCCTCTGTAGATAAGAACCTCAGTTATGTAAGAGGAGTAAGTTCTAGAGATCTGTACAACACTATACCTACAGCTATACTACTACATTTATACTCTAAAATGTTAAGAAAGTGAACTTCAAGTTAAATAGTCTTTTAGAAATTGAACAGAGATTTTACAGAAAAAAAATAGAGCACTTCACAATACAGATATATGAAGACACTAAATTTCAGCATTTCCAAAAGTTTATTTAGTTTATAACTGTAATCACAAATACAAAGAAAAGCTATGGCACCTATAGGAGATCTATACACAACATAAGACATGAATATAGGAGGGCAAACAGCTGGAAAAAAAGAGGTCTGCATGCATGGGACAAATGAAATATGGATAAGATAGAGTAAGAGGAACAATTCTGGGTCAAAAATTTTGAAGGTAGGTTGGTGTCCCATCCTTTTCTAAAAGAAATGTAGGGATAAAAATGGAGCAGAAACTAAAGAAATGACCAAGCAGTGACCAGCCCAACTTGGGATATATTCCATGGGCAGGCAACAAATCCTGAGACCATTACTGGTGCTATATTGTCCTTGTAGACAGGAGCCTAGCATGGCTGTCCTCTGAGAGGCTCTACCAACTGAGACATATGCAAATACTTACAGGAAGCACTGGACTGATCTCAGGGACCCCAAAGAAAGAGTTAGGGGCAGGATTGAAGAAGCTGAAGGGGATGGCAACCTCACAGGAAGACCAACAGTATCAACTAACTCAGACCCCTGAGAGTTCCCAGAGACGAAGCCACCAACTAAAGAGCATTCATGGGCTGGTCCAAGGCCCCAGCACATATGTAGCAGAGGACTGCTTTGTCTAGCCTCAGTGGGAGAGGATACACCTAATCCTGTAGAGACTTGATGCCCCAGGGAAGGGGGATGCCCAGGTGGCACAGCACCCTCTCAGAGGTGAAGGGGAGGGGAGATGTGGTGACGAATTCTGGGAGAGGGGACTGGAATGGGGGCAATATTTGTGATATAAATAAACTAATTAAAAATTATTAAAATAACTATTATAGAGCTTGTATTCTAACAAAATAAACATGTTAATATAAGTTTAAAAGAAAAATTAGGGTAAGAGGGTAAATGTGATTATAGTACTTAGCAGCATATATGTATGAAATTGTCAAAATTATACATATGTACACATGCATGTATACATTCTTTTTCTACATATATATTATATTTGTGACATAAAATATAAGAATTATCTTTCTTTTCACCCAAACGTATACTCCTTTTGTCAAATTCCTCCAGAGTCATTTCATACGGTTTTTTTTTACTCTCATTTTATCAGTTCTTTGATAATTTTGTACAGTATATTTTAATAGTATTCATCACACTCCCCCAACTCCCCCATAGTCCTCCCTCCATTCCTGCTCAACTATAGATCTTCTACAAACACACACACACACACACACACACACACACACACACACACACACACAAAACCTGCCGAGTCCATTCATTACTAGTGGTAGAGCCCCTGAGATTTCTCACTTCCATGTTAACATGACTATTGGTGTTCAGGTTCTGTTTAGGGAACCATATTGTATCATGAATATAGTTTCCCTGTCATTTCTCAGAGAAAAGGTATCATATCAGACTTCCTGCTCCTCCAGCATTTAGAATCTTTCTGTCCCCTCCTCTTAAACATGCATAGCTGGCTTTCTAGTTTCTTCTGATTAAAAAGGTATTATTA
>JADRCD010029845.1:0-11647 GCA_019843815.1 Montemys delectorum
AAAAAAAAAAAAAAAAAAATGGGGTACAGACTTAAACAATGAATTCTCAACTGAGAAAAACCAAATGGCTGATAAGCACCTAAGGAAGTGTTCAACAGCCTTTGTCATCAGGGAAATGAAAATCAAAACAACCCTGAGGTTCTACCTCACACCAGTAAGAATGGCTTTTTTGCTTCCTTTTTTATTTCCATCACTTTTTTTAGTAGATTTTTTTAATTTACATTTCCAATTGTCTCCCCTTTCCTGGCTTCATTCTGAAATATCCCTCCCTCTTCTCCCTGCTCACCAACCCATCTTCTCCTGCCTCCTGGCCCTGGCATTCCCCTACACTGGAGCACAGAGCCTTCATAGGAACAAAGGCCTCTCCTCCCAAATGACTGACTAGGCCATTCTCTGCTACTTTTGCAGAAACCACCAACCAAAGACTACACATGGTGGGACTCATGGATCCAGCTTTTATGCTTTCTTAAGATGAAGAGATACATATCTTTTTCTTGAAACTATAACTTTCAATATTATGTAGCTACCAAATTAAATGTGAAAATAAGTGATTTTTAAAAGAAGGAGAATATACAAGATTGAGAAAAATATGAGAAACTGTGCCTATTTTAGGCATTGAAATCACTGGTAAAATAGTAATGTTTAAGGAATTTCAATTTTTTTGAATACATAAATTATGGTAGACCAGTAAGTCCACTTTAAATTTAAATACAACCACATACACAAAAAGCAAGAATTGTGCTAAATTTCATGACTTTACTCTAATATCTGCTAGCTTTCCATAATTTCCAGAGTTTAATGCCTTAACTCTTATAATTTTAGAATATATAGATAAATACAATGTTCATCTACTTTAAAACATATTTTCAAACATTCTTGTGTGTATAATTACTTACAATTCTTAGTTAGAATAATTCTGCATTAAGAATTTTTCCTGGATGGAGAGATGCCTCAGCAATTAAGAGCATTGAGTAGTCTTCCATAGGTCCCTCCCTTTGAGTCTGAGAGTCTCACACCTCACAGTTCTCTAGAACATTCTAGGGGGTCCCCCTCATCCTACCTCTTGAGTTTGCCTGTTTCCAGGTGGAATTAAGGCTTTTCAGCTTGTTAAACTTTTGAGTTCCGTGGAATTTATCCTATGTATTCTGTATATTTTGGCTAATATCCACTAAGTGAGTACATACCATACATGTCCATTTGAGACTGAGTTACCTCACTAAGGATGATATTTTGTATTTCATTCACTTGCCTATAAAACTCACGATGTCCTCCTTTTTCATAGAAGAGTAGTATTCCATTGTGTAAATGAACCACATTTTCTATATCCATTCTTCTGTTGTTTAACATCTGGGTTGTTTCCAGCTTCTGGCTATCACAAATAAGGCCTCTAAGAACATAATGGAACACATGCCCGTGTGGCATGGTGGTGCATCTTTTGGGTATATGCCCAAGAGTGGTATAGCTGGGTCTTCAGGTATATCTTTCCAATTTTCTGAGAAGTCTCCATATTGATTTCCAGAATGGATTTACCAGTTTGCAATGCCAGCAGCAATTTAAGAGTTGGAAGTCCAATCAAACCTGTTCTCTTTACACAATAAGTATCTCATGTCTTTTTTGACAAGAAAAATGGTCATCACAACTTCTCATGTGAGAAAGTACCTATACAAATACAAGGACATCATGGTCAAGTATATACGTGTGTGTGTGTGTGTGTTTGCATATGTGAATGTTTTATATGAGTTATATAAAGAATATAAAACAATAAATATTGTGTTTAATTTTTCTGTATCATGGACACAAATAATTTGGACTTAGAATTGATAAAATTGTTGTTCTTTTTAATATGTCAATGTTTCTGATATTCTGTATAGAAAAAATAATTTTGAAAACAAATACTGTGCTTTAATTCAAAGGTAGTACTTTCTGAAAATATCAACACATTTATAAATTGAAAGTGAATGTAACTGTTGGTTTTCATGTTACTGTACTGTTTTGCTGATACATTTTCCTTTGAACGATCCTATATTGTTTTCCCCTCGCAAATGTATACATAATTAATTAAAACTTCACTTATTTTATTTATTTTTCTGTTGCTTGAGATGAAATTCATGGCCATGTATATGCTAAGAGAGTTCTGATTTACTCTTGTACTATATATATATATATATATATATATATATATATTCATATATGCATATATACACTTATATATGTATGTGTATATACATGTATATACATACATACATATATACGTGTATATATGTGTATATACATATATATGAGTACATATATACATGCATATATGTATGTATATATGTGTATATGTATATATATATATACATATATGTCTGTGTGTGTGTGTGTGTGTGTGTGTGTGTGTGTGTAATGTCTGTTAACTGGATAATTTTTGGGTCTCCATCAGTTGAAACAATACAAGTTTTGTATAAAGCAGATTGCTGTCTGAGATGGTCAAATGATGGAACAATAGCTTTCAGGAAAGATCAATAAGAAAAGGAAAAAAAAATGTTTAAGGAAGATAGCACCTACCTGACTCCTGCTATACAAACATCCTTGATATCATGTAATATACTGCCAATTCTCTCTGCTTATAAACCACACACACAGACACACACACACACACACACACACACACACACACATATACACACACATCTTTTAGGTATTAGGATTAATGGGTAAAGAAAAATGTTACTTTATTATTTATTTGTGTTTTAATAACTAAGTGGCAGAGTCATGAGTACTGAAGAGGGCAACATGAATAATTCAGTCACTTCAATTTGTTGACCTTAATGAAATACAAAGTGATTTGAACTAAGAGTAATTAACAAGAGTTAGCCTGAATAATAAAACCCAAAATGAGATATATTTCTTTCATGAATCAATAGCAGTCAGTGACTGAAGATCATAAGAGAACGATTTGAGAAAACAGAGTGCCTTTTGTCTAAGCAGTTATCATAGTCTGCATGTGTATGTGATTCTGTGTAGGGATATTTAAATAGGAAAAAAAGAATGCTGGTTAAATGTAGAGGGATATAATAAATAACTAAACAATTTAAGGAATTAAAGAAATTAAAATGTGAATTCCTATGAACAATTACTGTATGTAATCTTATATCATGTACATTGTAATTCATGGTTAATTTTTTTCTGGTGAAAATCATTTTATGTTCATGAAAAGTTGACCTGCATATATAAGTTGGACCTTTCAAGGTCCTTAAAACGTTAATAATGATCAAAACTATAATTCCTATATACTTCTAGCAATAACAATTATAATACAGGAGAGTTTTTAGTGGAAAATAATATAAGGCCCACACAATTTCACATTTATGCACATGTAAAATATAAGTGCTTAGATAAGTGTATCATCCAGATTTTATCAAAGAAGCTTATAGAAGTGGATAGATATTTTTGCAGAGACCTCTTGCTGGCCAAAATATTGAAAATAAGCGATGGTGAAGGTCTTTGGTCATAAATGAAACAGCTATATATCTCCTTCTAAAGTACTGGAAACACAGAGGAAGTAATGGTAGAAAGAAAGTCAGGGGAGGTGTGCAGAAAATACTGGACATGGCCAGTTTGTGTACTCACGAACCTACTGAAACTGCTTATCTGCACAACACCTCCAAAATATTCGGCCTGTCAACATATTATGCATAGTGGAGAGGCCATGATGGCTCATCTTTTCCTGAGGTAGTACTGTCAACTAATTGGGGAGGGTATCATTTTTTGATGATATTCACAGAGGAACTGTTCTCATATCAAGAGTTGTGCAAGAAACTGTAATTAAACTCAGGAGTTGCCATAAAAAATGTATAAAAATAAGAGGACTTGTTCTGAGGGAAAGTTTCAGTTAGAAAAGAAGGGATGATAAAGGAAAATGAAGGGCATGGTGAAAATGACTAAAATGCATTGTATACGTGTTGAATATGAAAAAAAAATTAAAGAAGCCAGTTAGGCAGGCAGTGGATAAAGGCACTTGCTATCAAGACAAACTACTGGAGTTTGATGTTTTGAACACGTGCAGTAGAAGAAATGCTAATTCCTACTAATCTCCGATAAGTCCTTCTCTTACATTTCTAATTCCATATTAGTATATAGAAAGAAGAGCTCATAGCAAAATACATGCACACACCCATTCTCCTCACACACACTCAAAATAAATAAAAGAACTAAAAATAAATTGAAGACATTGGTGATACCATATGAAAAATTTAAGCAAAATTTAAGAGAAATATCATATATTTATCATACATTATAGAATATTTTATTGCTTTGTTCTTTTTAGTAGATGCACATGGAAGTATAATACATATGCATTCAAAATGAGCAATTCAAGACACCATTGTCAATATATTTTCTTTGGGCATATTAAGTAATTATTTACTGTATTATATTTCAGAGTTTCTACTACCAAAGATTAGTGTACTACTAAATAATATTAATAGAAGAACAACTTCATAACTGTAAAGGAAAAAGACACTTTCTATAGATGAGTCAATTTCTAGCAATGTTTTACTTTATCATTTTGCACACATACATGGTGTACATTTATTTAGTTGTATAAGCATTATAGAAACATTTTTTTGTTTTTTCTCTTTAGTAGATGAACATTGAAGTATGATACATATATATATATATATATACATATATACATATATATATATATATATATGTATATATATGTGTGTGTGTGTATGTTTGTGTGTGTGTGTACAGCATAATAATAATTAGGACATTATCTCTGGTATTCAGAGTTGCTCATTATTAACAAATTAACTAATTATTCCATTACATGTTGCCTGAAATAATTTTCTGTAAATTAACTAGGAAACATGCTGCGCCTCTAAAATTTTTGTATACTGAAATTGACTACAATTTGATTTAATATATAATTAAATTAATAAAATGGATCACACTGAATTTACAGTTGTTTTATATAAAATAAATTATACAATATATTTTAGATATACCTGAGAGTCATTAATCAATATGAAATATAATTGCATAATCATCTCATGTCCATAATGAACCTCTTTTTATGTGCTCAATATATAACATAATGTTACTATGTACAGTATCATTGGTAATTAACATATATAATAAAATATTAAAAAAAGAAATTGATGTTCTTAGAAAAGTTAGAATAACCGAACAGAATATTACTATAGGCATACCAATATTAACATATTAACATAAATATTTACGGCCAAGAACATAATTCAATGGTATTATGGAAATACTTGTTGCATGATTATTTTCACTGTGATCCACCAGTTTTTCTCAAAATAGAAAAATGACCTCTAGGATGTTAAATTTTTTGATCAATATCTCATATATTTTAGGACATTTCTTAGTTTTTGATAGTTTTAAGTTAAACTTGATAGCAAAAATTTTCTTTTTTATTTCAGTTTTTATTATTTCATTTATTTATATACAAAATGTCATCCCACTTCCTGGTCTCCTCTCCATGAGTTCAAGGGTGTTCTCCTACCCACCACCCACTTCCCACCTCACCCAGCTAGCAATCCCCTTTCCTGGATATCACATTTCTATAGGATTAAATTTGATTAATAATCAACAAAAGTATGAAATCCAAGGACAGCATAGGCAACTGACACAGTTCTATTGGTTAATTAGCTGTAACAAAATATATCACATAAACAATCATTTTGTTCATTACCAAAATATCAACCCAGCTATTAAAATTTCTTATGAAACAAACAAATAAAAAGGTCATCTTATAGTAAAGACAAGCTAGGCTCATTCATGTTTGTGATTAAACCTGTTTCTCAGGGATTTAGTTACACCTCACTGCAAATGGCTCTGTGCTGCCTGTTCTGGAAAACAGAAACTATATCTTTGTTTCAAAAGATTTTTACAGTCAACTCTTGTTATTACAAAGTGTTGTTAAGAATACCTTACAATCTCCTTGAAAATTATGTCTTTGTTTCAAAAAGTTGTAATGACCTTCTTGCAACCTTAGTTTTGTTTCAAAAGTTTGTTATGATTGCTTTGTTATGATCACCTTCTGCTTTTGTAACCCTGCAATCCCACATTTTGAAATTTCATACATCTGAGATATATAAACCTTGTCTTTCTCATGTCCAAGGCTCACTTGCAGAACCACATCTTTAGGGGAGTCTACACATACACACACACAAAGCTTGTATTAATTTGTTGCTTGCTTCAAGTAATTTGAGTCAGTGGTCTTTTTCATACAACTTTGTAATTAACAATTTCAGTAAAATGTAAATAGTAGAAAAAACTGTGTAGACTTTGAAGTATTATTTATATAAACTGTATCAAGAACATGTTAATAATAGGGAAATGTATGTAAAGCATAAAAGAAATCTAAAATGATTCTCAGATAAAACTTTTATTAAATAATGTTTGATCATTATGTTCTGGTAGCAACTTTAGCAGCTTTATTGGCATTTGTAACAGTTAGTTTTAACATACATATCTATTACCAAAGGGCATGGGTACTCTAAAATTTCAGCATTTAATATTAAGGATCAGTTGGATTTTCATACAATGTAGGTTCTGCAGTGAACAAAGTAAATATACCTAAAATGAATGCAAAAATTAATGTATGTCAAATGGTTCTGAAATTCTAAGAGTGAGTTTTCATGAAAATGTATGTCAGTGATTTTACTTTTAAAATAAAGACATCTCAAAAAACTACGGTTTGGAGTTATATAAAAATAGATTGTTCATTGTTAAATTCAGGGCTCTCTAATATCATATGTGTGCTATATTGTATAATGAGGATGTTATTATTATAATGAATTTTGTCCAATAAAACTACAAGAGCAGGCATTTTTATTATACATTTCTACTTCATTTATTTTGGGTCTTCTTCTGTAAGTGCAAGCATAAGACACTGAAAATGAAATTAGTTATTATATTTGGTAAGCAGAATAAACAGGTGTAGTTTCATTATTGCTTAAGAAAGCATTTTCTAAAGCCACAAGTATTGAAGATATAATGGACAATTGCCGCAGACCAGGTTCGTTGCGGGGACCCCAATTTCCACGGGATGAGAGTTATGGTCAGATGGGCAATTAAGTTGGTGGATGACAAACAGACTAGACACAAGGGTGTGTGAATCTGAATGTATTTCTTAGAAATGGCATCAGACTTTTACAGTCATTAGAAAGGAGAAATGATAAATCTGGCGGCTTAGTAATTAAGGTACATTTAAGGCCACCTGAAACACTGAATCTAAAGCAGCAGCCATCTCTCTGGATAGGCTCTGCATCCCCCAAGCCCAAGCTGGACCCCAGGGGACTGCGGACTGCATAAATCTAAGTTCTAGTTCATCTAAGTTCCAGTTCAAGTCCCCGTCCAAGAGAGGTTCCAAATCCAAGAGAGAGTCCAAGAGAGGATCCAAGAGAGAGTACAAAGTGAAAAGCAGGCTTATATGGTATACAGGAAACAGGGCAAATGACAAGAGTCACGTAGATGGGCAGGGGTCAAAAGGATCAGAGTGCAGGACTGAAGTCACTTAGGCAAGTGACCACTACACAAGGTCGGTAGGTAGGATCACATAGCCAGGTGTGAAGCAGGCGGAAGAGCAATGGTGCCCTCCCCGCTGGGGCTAATTTGGTATTCCTATACTAATTCTCTGCTTCTGCTGGAGGCAAGACTAGGAGAATCCAATCTAGCATTTCTTGTTAATTCTCTGGGTCTCCCTGGCTGGAGGCATGCACCTGGAAGTTCTGACCTAACCATTCTAGCTAATGTCCTTGAGTTTCTAGTATGTAAAACAGTTCTGACTATTGTGGGGCTGCCCTAAGGAATGAGGAATGAGCTTGACCTCTGTTGTAACTCTAAGGGCAGAACCTGTCTGACAGGCAGATTCCTTGAGAGAAATTCCAAGCTAAGGATAGCTTGGAATTCAATTAGGACATATTAGAATCATCGTGCTGGCCAGGAAGCAATGCCCAATCTTAGCCATAAACGAATCATTTCTTGGGGTACCTTTACGCCTAAATATGAGGGTGTGTTGACGATTGGAAAGACTGATCTGGAACACATCTGAGTTAGGAGATGCCAACGACTACCCTGACTACCCAGGAAGCACAGATACCCTTTTGGTTCCTTATTGCCTCTTGCCCTTGATCAGGTTTTTAAGCCCCATACTTCAGACGTGACTGGTGTAGACGAGTGTGCGTGGCAGACAATAATATAAATTTTATGCAGGATGAAAGTAAATGAAAAAAGTGCTATAGTAAACAAGATTCATGTGGTCATGGAGGTCAGAAGAAACTTTAAAATGATAGACTACTTTATAAAATTTAAATATATTATAGTATTTTGTTTTATGCCTAACATAAATAAAAATTAAATTAATTGAAGATTAGAATAGATTTGTACATCTTGATCTATCACAATATACCTTTGCTTAATAAATTTAATTAATGTTTAGTATTTTTTAATATTTTATATATACTTTGAGGTTATCTGTATATAGAAATCAATTACATAATACTTCTGATTTCAACGTGCCTAGATTTTACTTATTTGTCTGTTTATTAATATTTAATGCTGCTCTAAGCTAGTGCTTTGTTGAATATAAGTAGGGGAACAGGAATCACTATTGAGTAGTCCATCTAAGTAAGAAAGCCTCTAGCTTTTCATTACTAATTTTGTTCTCTGTGGGTTTTCATAGTGCCTTTTATTAATTTGAAGAACTTATCTATTTCTCCATGGCTTAGTAAATTTTTCTATGAAGAGGTTTTAGATTTTGTTATGACCTTTTTAAATCTCTCTTTATTATAATAACCTGTATGTTCTCTTGTTTAATTGTCTAGAAGACACTATCCCATAGCAGACATCCATGCATTCTAGCTCCTAAAATCTCTTCAATTTCTCTTTCACCATATTCTTAAGCATTGGGACTGTGCTATAGAGTAATCATCTGGGAACTGGCCACCCACTGTATGTTTTTCTCTGTATGCTGACCAGTTGTGGCTTCCTGTGGTCTGTTGCAAAATGAAATTTATTTGATAAAAGATAAAACTATACTTATCTGTGGGTATTATACTATAAATGTTAACCAACAGGGCTGAAACCCCCATGTCAATACCAGTTTAATATCTCCATGCATTTTTTTCTTCTCAAGTAGTCAAGTAAAAATAAGATTTATCATAAAGATCTGGACACTGACTCTAACCTTTAATTTTGAATATTTTAATTGAACCTCATTGGTCAATATTTTGCAAAAAAGGATCCATTTTCTGGAACAGAGATTTTCTTTCTTCATGCTGTTTTTTTATTATTATTATCAGATAATTTCTTTATTTACTTGTAAGTTTCTCCTTTCCCAGGTTCCCCTCCAAAAAACAAACAAACAAACAAACAAACAAAAACAACAAGAACAAATCCCTGTTGTCTCCCCCCTCCCCATGCCTGCCACCCCACCCTCTCCCACTTATTGGCCCTGGCATTCCCCTACACTGGGGCACAGAACCTTCACAAGGCCGAGGGACATCCCCAATGAAGGAGTTAGAGAAAGGTTCTATGGAGCTGAAGGGTTTGCAGCCCCTTAGGACGAACAACAATATGAACTAACTAGTACCCTCAGAGCTCCCAGGGACCCAACCACCAACCAAGAACTATACAGGGTGGGACTGAATGTTCTGGCAGCATGTGTATAGTAGAGGATCAAAAATTCGATCATCAATAGGAGGAAAGGACCTCTTCATGCTGTTTTATCTAGTGGGGATATTGTTGTTCCATTACAGGGTAAGAATATTTTAAACATGTATTAGGAAGGTTCTACACTAGTATGTTTTCAGGTGACTTTTTCCAAAGGTCATTTTTATCCCTCACAATATTTCATTACCTTCCTAACCTCCAATTTCATACTTTATGGTAACAAATCTTGTTCCATTAATACCCCAATATCATTTTATACCATTGAGTTATTATGTAGGAAACTTTTGCCATAGTAATTTTGCAAATTACTTTTTACTAAAGCTTTTAATGTTATCTATTCTTCCCTTGTATAACAAGGATATCATAAAGTTCATATCTTAAAGGAAATTATGTTTTAGCTGTTTTCTGATACATTAAATAGTACTAAGTGGCTGATGGAGATAACAGACATAAATCTACTTGGACAAAGGTCTATATCTTTGAATGCAGGTCAGGAAGAAAGTCTAGAGAGCAGAACATCTGAGGAATAACAGACATATTAGAAAAGAGGAGGTAAATTAAGGACAAAAACATTTTTTCTTTGAAAATATCCCTAATTAAACTTGGTTACTTTTCTTTTTTTTTAACTAGAGAAGACTATATTATAAAAGAAATAAGGCATCTTAAGACAACAATAGCTAGTAGTTTGTTCATGTGTTTACAATTATTCATTTATTTGCCATTTTATATATAAATATATATGTACACACACACAAACACACACACACACACACACACACACACACACACACACACACACACATATATATCAATTGCCAGATTTGGAAAACAAGCATATCTGCTCATCAGCTTTATAGTAAACTATAGGCAACTATACCAAAATGGTTTCTAATGTATCAAATGCATTATCTGTATTTCTTTCTTGCTCTGAAATATTTTCTACTAATGAATTCTATGTCCTTTTACTCTTGGTGTTCTATTGTTGTAAAGAGACATTATGACTTTAGAAACTCTTGTGAAAGAAAGCATTTAATTGATACGCGCTTGCTTACAGTTTCAGAGGATAAGTCCATTATCACCATGGCAGCACCCCGGCAGACTTTATAATAAAGTATCTGTGAATTCTATAATGGAATCCATGGGCAAAAGCAAGAGAGACATTGGGCCTGTCTTGGGCTTCTGAAATCTCAAAGCACACCCTCAGTCAAATATTTTCTCCAAGAAGGCCAAACCTACTCCAGCATAGCCATGCCTGCTATTTCTTGTCAACCCAGAGAACAACAGACAATGGGTTGCCAGGCCCCAGCTGATTAATCTAGTGCCTCTCCTTATTAAGCATTCAAATATGTGACCATATTCATGCATATTCAAAGTACAACAATTCTGAATAACCTTGTATTAAATGTTAAACGCAGAACATCATTTTACTTATATAAAACTTATATTTGTATAAATACTATGTGTTTGTCATTAACTTTAGAGTATTTTTAATCCAAAAACATGGCTGCTTTAGCAAGAGATCACATCCAAAGACCTTAAACATCTTTGTGATCAAGGTGTCATAAAGACATAGATTATAGTATGATCTGTCTGGAATATAGATACGTCCTTAGTATACACCTTTTAACCCCTCTGGGTTAAATATAGGCACACCCTTAGTACATACCTTTAATCACAAACAAAGAAGGTAAAGTTAGTTTGTAAAAGGGAGCAGCCATATTTGAAAGTGACATCTAATTGAGGTGGAAACAAAATGATAAGTAAGAGAAAAATTTGATAGAATTAGTCAGAAACAGTATAGTATCAACTCTCAGGAGAACAGACAGGTAAAAGAATCTATTTAAGAGCACTATAAAGAGAGTCAGTTGTTTGACTACCAGTGTACTGAGTTCAATACAGTGGGGTTGATTTCATGAAGTTCAGTGAAGGTCATCAGAGGCAGTTGAAACCAGAGAATATT
>JADRCD010029850.1:0-10161 GCA_019843815.1 Montemys delectorum
AAAAAGGGGGCATCAAAATAAGTAAATGAAAATATTTAACCTACATAGAAACATAAAATCGTGCACATTTATAGAGGTTTATAAGATTTATAAGATTTCAATACATGTATATATGTTGAGTGTACCATTTTATATAAAAAACTTGAGCATATTCAGATTTTTGGTTTCTGAGTGGATCATACAATCACTCTCCATGGATATTAAAGGATGAGTGTATAATGGGAAATACTATATTAAACCTAGCTGTATATCTAACATTCAAACCCAAAATGCTATTTGTGATATCAGCCCCAAAACTAAAAATATATCAGTTTTGGATTAAATTGTTTTGTTTTGGGGGCTTTTTGCATGTGTATGTGTGCTGCTGCTGCTGCTGCTGCTGCTGCTGCTGTTGTTTTGTTTTTGTTTTGTGAGAATGTCTCACTCACTTGGTAGCCCTGGTAGCCCTAGAACTAGCTACATACACCAGAATGATCTTGAACTCACAGAGATCTACCTGCCTTTGCCTCCCAAGTACTGGGATTGAAAACATGCATAACCATGTCTGGCTTTCTCTCCCTTTGGCATACTGTCCCTAATGTTGGGGGCCTAGGCATGCAGTCTATAACCATTAGTTTGGGATGATTTTAAATGTCTTTTTTTTTCCACATGTAAGAGGTTTAATTGAGAGGGAGAGAGGGGGCAGTAGCACGGAAAGAGAGGAGGGAGAGAAAGAGAGAGCTTAAATGTCATTTTTAAAAGCCAATGACACCAAACAACTGCATCCACTCTGGATTTCCTCTATCAAATTGATTTGATACTAAAATGGAATTTCAAAACTTATCAGGAGATATAAGGAAAACTTATTCAGCTCTGTGCTTTCTCTGAATTAAGTTGCATTCCCACAACTGAAGCAATAGTGGACAGCACTGTACTTCGATGTTGAGGAAAGAATATGCCATGCTCCTATTCCCTAAAGCTTGCAATCTATAAGGAAACGCAAATACTTTAGTTTTTTTCCTATCTTTAAAAATTTGTGATCAAACATGCATAATTACCATTTTAACCAATTTTAGTTTACAAATTCAAGAGCATTCATAAAGCTATGATGTCATCACTCCTATCTGTGCTGAAACCAATTCTTTAGCTCGAGTGTAAACTCTGTACTTATTAAGTAATACCTCTTCCCTACCCCTTGCTAATCTCTAGACTATGTATCCGTTTCCTCTTTTATGGTTTGCTTACTTCATTTAGAATACTAGAATATGAATCTCTTAATTAAAGCTGGATGCTATGATAGCCACAGTTAGTGCAGTGAAAACACAAGAAGCAGGGGTTCTAAGTTTTAGGGCAGAGGCATCAGCAACAGGAGGGATCAGAGTAGAGAGGGCAAGAAACATTTCAGGCACATGAGGAGGGTGATCAGACACCAAAGCCAGAGAGGGCAATTGAGGTTGAAATGGGCAGAATTTAGCTTTATCCCTTGAACAACGCCTGTGTTGGGTGTATAGGCAAAGGCTCCACAGACAAAAAAACTACTTTTTTTGGGGCGGGGGGGTTGAGACAGGGTTTCTCTGTATAGCTTTGGCTGTCTTGGAACTTACTTTGTAGACCAGGCTGGCCTCAAACTCAGAAATCCGCCTGCCTCTGCCTCCTAAAATGCTAGGATTAAAGGCATGAGCCACCACCACCACCACCACCACCACCACCACCACCACCACCACCACCACCACCACCACCACCACCCGGTGACTACTTTCTTGATAACAGTGGAAATAGGAGACTTAGTAACTTTCAGTAAGTTAATACCAGGTACAGTGTGTACTCAACCAAAGGAATACGCTAGCTCAGTCTACAAATGGAAAGTTGTGATAAGACAAGGCCAAGGGTACAGTGGCCGGGCATAGGAACTGGACAAACAGATGCACAGCCATACCCACGGCCAGAGCACAAGGTACTGCACAGTACTCTGGGGACCTTAGACCTGTTAACATGGTTCCCAGAAAAGTCTTGCCTATGGCTTCATCCCTTTACAGTTATCAGGAAATCCCTGAGGTAAGGCTGGGCTATTTGGCAAACTGAGAATGAACAGAGGCCCTGGAGGACACCTTGCTGAATGCCTCACACTCAACAATCACCCTATCAGCTAACAGGGTTAAATGACATATAACAGGTTCATGGTCCATAATGCCTAGCCCAGGAGCATGGCATATGTATCTCAAGACTGGCTTTTTTAGGACTAGGGGTCAGGAAGGTACTAGAGGACTTGAGGTCACCCTTACACTCTTTGTCATTCCCCAGAAGGACCTGTAGTACTCTGGAAATCTGAACCTTTGTAGCTGATCTCCCTGTAAGGGACCTTGACTCTTTAGACTTCCTTTTGTGTTCTATGGAAAAAACCAAAACAAAACAAACAAACAAACAAAAAAAAAACCAACAGGACTGAGGATGTGGCTCAGTTAGTACTATGCTTGCCTCAACTGTATGAAGCCTTGTGCTTGATTCCCAGTACCCCATAAACAGCACATGGTGGCTCAGGCCTATTGTTTGTTCTAGTAATCAGAACTCAGGAGGTAGAGGCAGGAGGATCAGAACTTTAAAGTCATCCTTAGCGATTTAGGGAGTTCAAGTCCAGCCTGGGTTGCATGCATGAGTGAGTGAGTGTGTGTGTGTGTGTGTGTGTGTGTGTGTGTGTGTTACATGAGACCATAGATATACTTATTTATATATTATTAAATATGTTTAATTCAAAATCTCTTTCTTGAAACTAGATATCTTTTCAAGATATCTGAACCTCCTTCTCATCATCCCAAGCCTTCTATTAATAATTGCAATTGATAGCAAGGCTTGCAATGGAAGGTAGTGCTGGATGAGGATCTGAGATTGATTTGGGAGAACATAGGTTTCCAAGTGGCTAGAAGCATTTTGGATGTCCTTCCACATAATGGATGATTTCAGATGGCCCTGGCAACAGAGCACAGGATGGGTAGCAGCAGGCAGAGGAGAGTCAAACAAGTCAAGGAGGAGGTGATTATTTCAGTCATCCTTCATTCGTTTTTCGTTTCTTCAATATAGCAAGTGAACATCTGTTAAATGTCAGACACTCTTCTAGGCTCAGGGGAACAAAGCAAAGATCCTACTGCTGTGAAGCTTAGGTTTTACTAGGGAGAAACAGATAGTAAACAAGTAGTGTGTAGTAGTGAGTTATAGATTCTATTCAAGTACATTCAATGAACTATATAGATCAGGACATAGTGACTCTGGAGTGCCACTGGACTGGAAGTGTTATATTTGGCCTACTTGACAAGGAGGCATTTCGGATAAGGACTGAAAGGGGTAGAGAATTTATTAAATAGCTATCTAGAGGAAGGGATTCTAAGTAAACAAAATGTGTGAAGATCCAAAAGTAGGAACATCTCTGCCATATTAAAGGGGAGGCAAGCAGGCTAACATGGCCAAAGCAAAATGATCAGGAAAAAAACAAAAACAAAAACAAACAAGGAGCCGATGAGATCCAAAGGCAATGGATTTCACATACAGTAGACTGCTAGACCATAATAATGGCTCTTTCTTTAAATCAAGGCTTCTCAAACTTGGCAGTGTTAACTAGAAGACTTCTGCTTTCTAGGGGTTGTCTTGTGAATCGTGGGTGTTTATCTGTATCTCTACTATCTAAGCTTCAGTAGAAACTACTCACACCTACACCAGAGTTGGAAAAACAAAAATATATCTATGCATTGCCAGATAGTAGAAAAAGTTGTCCCAAGTTGAGAACAGTATTCTCAGGGAAATGAGGGCAAAAATAGGGATTTTTTTTTTTGACCAAAGGAATTGCAAATCTGTATTCACTCTCTCTTACCTACTAAAAGTTGCCTTGGAGCTGGGTGTGTTACACATCTACAATCCCAGAACTTGGGAAGCTGAGGCAGGAGAGTCATGGTGAGTCTGTGGTCAGCCTGGGTGGCATAGCAAATGGCAGGCCAATCAGAGTTAAAAACAAACCAAAAAGAGCAAACAAACAACAGCCACAAAATGACCCAGAGAGCACTGGGAGTGTAGCTCAGTGGTAGAATGCTAGTTTGATATTAAAAGGAAGGCAGTAGGGCTTACCCTCAATGAACAAATACAAAAAGGCATCAAGAGTGTACAGTTGACAGAATAAGAATTAATCCTTGAACAGAGAAACAGAACCTGGCATGAGAAACAAGGAAACATGGTGGTCTTACTGTTTATTGTACTCAATTGGAGACAACAAGGGGAGAGCCAAGAGGAAAGCTCCAGGGTAGTTGGCAACACAGTTCTGGTGCCCAGGAGCAATTACAAACACACACAAAAAAACGCAGCTCCTTCCAAGAGTTACAGGTATACCAAGGTAGGCTGACAGAAAGGGAAAATTAAGGGTGTACCTGCCCACAAGGGAATAATGAGTCCAGAAAGAACTGAAAATCGATGGTCAGGCATGAACAGAGTTCAAAGAAAATCAAAATAAATAGAAACTCAGTTTAATTACTGCTAGGCTACACTACCTATAACAATACTTGAATTTGTATTAATGCCCAGGTCTAGGGTCAATCCCTTCTGCTAAACTGAAAGTAAATTTCTCGAGAGTTGGTTATTTTTAACTTACTTACTGAACTCATACTGTCCAATCTTGTTAAACAGTAAATAAAGTTTAACCATCAAACATACCACATCTTAGTGATCTATCACCACTTATTACTGTGTTTCATGAAAAATCCATCCATGTTTCCATTTGCTCAGAGAGATGTATCAATGTGCCATGGGGAAGCTAAGCTTTCCACACATATGTGCCCTTTGCTAGTACTGATTCTTCATGTAGACCCTTGGATTTTATTGACATGTCTGATGTTTTGCACTCTTAGAAATGTGTGTGAGAAGGAGAAAGTGTGAAAAGCTACTAAAGAATCATTGATGAATTATGTATTTACTGTGATAAGTCGTGTGAACTCTGCCTGATTAAACTTCCTCTGTGCAAAACAGACAGCAGAAAGAAAATGTACTCTGAATAAAGGTTACAATCACATGGAAAGAAACTGTGTGTTTCTCATCACATTGACTCCTGATTTCAAAAGGAAGCAGGCCTTTTGCAACTCCTCAAATCTGAATTAGAGATTATCTTGCCAAATCTTGATGGAGAAAGCTCAGCTTCCTCCTCTCACCCACTTCTTCCCTGTGAGCATGACTCCCATCTGAGAGTGGTACCCTTCCTGCTTTGGGCTTTCAAGGCATTCCAGCCTGATTTTAAAGGTTGTGAACTTGGAAGGCAGAGGTAGGTGGATTTCTGAGTTCGAGGCCAGCCTGGTCTACAGAGTGAGTTCCAGGACAGCCAGGGCTATACAGAGAAACCCTGTCTAGAAAAACCAAATCAGATTTGAGAAGTTACAAAAGGTTTCTACATCCAACATACCTGAGAACAACAGCTGCTCTGGGCAATGAGCAGGGACTGCTCAGGGATCTATGGCAGTTTCACTCACAAGAAAAAAAAAAGGAGCTTACTTCTGTCCTGCTCAGAATCTAGCCAAGCCTTTAAACAGCAGCATGTAAAGACACCAGATTATCAACAAAGGAGACCAGGAAGCAGAAAGCAAAGTGATTTTCAATGGCTGAGAAGGCACAAGCTGTCCGGAACTAAGGTGTGCCCATTAGCGCCAAATGTTTCTCAAACATATAAAGGGAGGGTACTGAAATTAATATCAAAAAGCTGCTACCAGCCCCAGGGCAGAAATACTTAACAAGTAATGTCCCAAACAAAAACAGCCACCAACCATTCCATATTTTGGACGTACCTCTTCTTTAGGTCTAGGGCAAGGAACAAAAAGTTAAGGCCAGAGTGAAAAAGTTTCTGATTTCTGCAAGCAGTGCTGTGACAGTGCTCCACAGCCTGGGGATGGCTGTGAGCCTTTCCCCAGCTCCGGGCTAAGTGGGGGTGGGGATGAAGAAGAAACCCCAGAGGGAGAGTCTTAACTGTGCCTCAGTTCCTATGCAGCCTCAGAGCTGGTAGCTTTTACCCATGTCTCCAGCTGTTTTTGTTTTTTGGTTTTTTTATACAGGCTGAACTTTTTTACTTGATTCAACCAACTCTGGCAACATGCCCTCACCAGGGACGGCTCCTCCCATGTTCTCCCTCCCCCAAATTCTCTCAAGTGAAAAAAAAAATATGTGAAGGATTCTGGTGACTCCCAATAGTGGAGAAAGGGGGCTAGGGCAGAGAGGACGAAGCCCAATCAGGCCCGCTGGAACTGAGGTAAGACAGGCAGAACCAACAGCTGTCACTGCTAGATCTGTGGGTTGGAGGGTCAGGAGTAGAGTTGCGGTCCTCTCTGGGTCTTTCCAACCTCTCTGAAGCTCCCACTCCTCTCAGTTGCCCATCCTTACCTGGACGTTTCTCCGTTTCTCCGATAGCACTTAACAAGTGCCACTGGCAAGTTAGCTTCCTAGGACCAGCGACTGGCTACTGTCTATCAAGGCCTCGCCCCTTGGCGCCCGCGCCACGCCTCCCAGAAGCCACGCCCCCAGCTCTTCAAGCACCTCTAGAGCCATAGGGACCGCCCTAATCCCGCCCTATTTAGACCTGGCGTGCCTCTGCTCTCTGGCCTAACAGACCACTTCTACTTAAGCCACGCCTCTCAGCCGAGCCACGCCTCTGAGTTCCTTCAGAAGGGGAGGGGGGGAGGAGGAGAACCTCTCAACCCGGTCAACCCTGCTCCCTTCTCTGCTTGCCCCAGGCAACGTTTCTGGGATAAGAGTAACATTTCTTGGATAAAATCAGACTGCTGGCCTAAAAGCCTGGTCTAAAAAATGTCTTTCCTTAAGTTTCATCCATCTCAGAATATCATGATTTTGACATGCTAGGGACAAGCGACCACTAGGGAAAAGAAATGCTGGATGCATTCTTTCCCATTACCATTCAGCTCAATTTTCCCAACTTTCTAAACATCCGCTGAACTTGAACTGTGGGTTCATGGTCCTTCCAGCTAGTTTGTATAACCTTTTAAAACGGGACTGGGGCTGGAGAGATGTCTCAGTGGATAAGAACACTGACTATTCTTCCAGAGGACCTGGATTTAACTCCCAGCACCCACATGACAGCTCATGCCTGTCTAACTCACTCCAATTTCAGAGCTTCTGACACCCTCATACAGACATACATACAGATAAAACACCAGTCAACATAAAAAAATAAAAATAAATTATAAAAAAAAGTACTTTAAAAAAAGCAGGACTGTGACATTTGTGTTCTAGCCCACTGGCCTTATCTGACTTTAAATGCAAGGCAGAGGCATCAAATAAAGTCTCCAGTCTTTCCTGTAGTCTCTTACAGATGATTTTTCTTAGGTGACCAGCACCCTCTTGCTATTATCGAGACCGATTGTTTTGACATTAAACTAACTGAAACTCTGGTTGTGACTCAGTGCTCTGAGAGTATGTATTCAGTTATCTTTCCTCCTTCAAGTCTCCCCCACCCAAAAAATAATGTGGAAGAGTTACAACCAGTTTGCTTCCCTTGTACTTAAGTCCCAAACTTGTTCATTCAAATCACATTTATGGTGTGGATACTCCTCTGACAAAGGAGACAAACCTCAAGGTGCTGATGGTTGGCTGTTGCCCCAACTCAGGTTGGGATGTGACTACCCCTCCCCACAAAAAAAGTCAAAAGGAAAGATGTAACAAGGAGTTGATAGGTGAAGAGGACTTAAAAGTCACAGGTCCTTCTCCTCTTTGATGCCATGAACATGCACTTTTTTCCTTAAAATATTTTTTTCAGATTAAAAATGTTTTCATGTGCTTGAGTGTTTTGTAAATATGTATTTATGTATATATACATATATATCTATATATGCATAGATATAGATATAGATATAGATATAGATATAGATATCTACCATATGTATGCCTGGTGCCCATGGAGGTAAGAAGAGGATGTTGGATCCCCTGGAACTGGAAGTATGGATGGTTATGAGCTGTCATGTGGATGCTGGAACCAAACCCTGGTCTTCTGCAAGACCGGAAAGTGATCTTAACCTCTACATCTCTCTAGCCCCTGAAAATACATTTCTTTAAAAAAGCTTTCAGGTATCTTGAACAAGAAGCAAACTAGTTTAACCTAAAACAGCACAAAACAAAACAAACAACAATAACAAAAACAACAACAACAACAACAACAAAAACCCAAGTATGCCGGGCAGTGGTGGCGCATGCATACCTTTAATCCCAGCACTTGGGAGGCAGAGGCAAGAAGATTTTGAGGCCAGCCTGGTCTACAGAGTGAATTCCAGGACAGCCAGGGCTATACAGAGAAACCCTGTCTCGAAAATCAAAACAAAACAAAAACAAAAACAACCCAAGTATCACATCTCTAGCCCACTGCTAATTATAATTACTTCTTAAAGCAACGCTGGTCACAAATAGAGCAGCATATGACAAAACTGAACATCTATCGCTTTCTGTTCATAGTACAGGCATATATGCATCGCAAATCATATTTTAGTGCATATACAATAACATGAATTGAATTTTTCACTTCACTGGTCTTCTCTATACTATTAGGAAGAATATTACTGGGTAGCAAACACAGAAAGGCATTTTATAGTACTTAGTACACTAGTTCTACTACTACAACAAATCCCCCATAAATCTTTAGTGAGTACCTACCTTTTCACATGTACACAAAGACACATCCCAATAATAAAAAACACCATGATTGCACATCACTTCTTTCTTGTTTCCTCTCCTTCTATTACACTTCTGATTTGAAGATGGCAAGAACAGTCAAAATGTTGTCCTCAAAAGAACACAGAGAAAAGAACACATTACAACAGAACTTTTAATTAACCTCATCCTGGCCTCATTTGTGACACGTTTTTATTACAACTGTGTAAGAGAAAGAGCTTTATAGCATAATGAGGAATTGTAGAATAGAGTGGGAAATTGTCTGGGCAGATAATTAGAGAAGAGTGAGAATAAAGAGTATTATGAGTTAATGAGGACTTGTGGGAGAAAAAAAATAATTGTGAAATAAAAAGAAAATAAAGCCTGATTTGATGGCATACACCTTTAATTCTAGCAAAAGCAGATCAGTTTTTGCAAGTTCAAGGCCACTATGCTCTATGTCATAAGTTTCAAACCAGTGAGATATACAGTGAGACCTTGTTTCCCAAAAGGCATAGGGGGTAGGCAGGTAGTAGGAAACTGTGGGAGAAAGCTGACAATTGTAAGAAAGACAGACTTTGTTCTGGGGAACAATAGAAGATAATAGGAAAACCAAAAAGTTGTAAAGAGACCAAGTTCTTTGTGAATATGTAATGATTATAATTTTAATAACTTGGCTACAACACAGTGTCAAATATTTGGCTAAAAACTATTCTGGGGGCTGAAGAGCTGGCTCATCAGTTAAGAGAACTTTCTGCTCGTACACAGAACCCTGACTTGGTTATCAGCACCCACGTGATAGAACACAACCGTATGTAACTCCAATTCCAGGAGAGTCAATGCCTTCTTCTGGTTTCCTCAGGCACCAGAAACACACATGGTACAAAAGACACACATTCAGGCAAAACACCCATAAGCATATAAAATAAAATCAAATAATTTAAAAATAGAAAACAATGCCGTCAGGAACACGATTTTAAAGTAAGGAAAAAAAATGGGTTTCTGAATACAACAGGAAAAAAATCCTTATTACAAATGGACTGACAGATTGACTCTGCATATCAAAGGTATGATGACAACTTTAATATCCTTCTAGTATTCATAAATTAAACCACCGTGTGGTTTCTTTGTCAGCTTGGCTGAATGTAAAAGCACATAGAAGATGGTAAAGTATACCAGAAGAGGTGTTCAAGAGTTTGTTTCTGGAGAAGACTGGGAAGACCCACCCTGAATATACACAGCATTATACCATGAGCTGGTGATCCACACCGAATAAAAAGAGCAAAGGAGAAACAAGCCAAGCAGTGATGGCCTAGTTACTTTTAACTGCCAATTTGATGGACCTAGAGTCACCTAAGAAGGCAGTCTCCATTAAGAGATTGTCCAGATCATACTGGCCTATGAACATGTCTGTGAGGAGCTGTCTTATTAGCTGATGTAGAGAAGGCCAAGCCCACTATGGGCTGCACTAACCCCTAGGCAAGTGGTCCTGAGTTATGTAAAGCCGCCAGC
>JADRCD010029854.1:0-13820 GCA_019843815.1 Montemys delectorum
TTTAAGTTTTTGTATATACTTTAGAGAGTTTGACATCTTCAGCATATGTTAAAATTTTGTTTTTCTACTACCCCTCTTTCAGGAAATGTTATCATTGTAGGACTTGTTGTCAACTAAAAGATATTTGTTGGTCATTTCAAAGTAATTTTTGAGTTGGTTTTTCCTTAGTGTTCAGTGTGACTCATGTTCTGAGTTTGGCTGTCTGTGGACCGCATAGGCTTCAAACAAATCTGTTAATTGGTAGTTGTATGCTATCCACAGACATTCCTGCAAGTTTTAAGGCTAACTGTGCTTGTGGATGTCTCCTGGCTTTGATCCCTTGTGTGGTAAATAGACATCCAAGGTAGTTATGGAAACCTGGGCCTTGCATTGTTGAGGGGAATGGGGGAGTGTTTGGTCAGAGAGTAATTTGTTTGATTAAGAAAAGATGGGCCAAATCAGGATATATTTTGCCCACGTGATTTGAGTATCCCAGTTGTTCCAATTCAGTTAGAGTTCTCTAGATAAGAAAAAAACAATTATGACTGACCACATCAGAATATTTGTTAAAAGTAATTTAAATTCTTCCTAATCAACTCTTTGCTATGCTCCCAGAGCAAATTGTAAAATGAAAGAGATGGCCAACATATGTCAATGTCGTCAGTGTCTCTGTTGTGTTTTAATCTGAGTGTTGTCAGTTTTAGAACTCCAGGCTCTAAAAGAAACGCCAGGATCTGGCTGGAAGTGTGTATTTCACTTATCTACCTGCAGGGGTCAGACTTGAAGTTTCCATGATGAAAGCCTAGGCCTTGGCCACCACTGCAGGCATACCCAAGCAGAACTGCTTAGAAGAGTAATTCAGTTACCAATTCTTTAACCTTGTGACCAAATCTGCTATGAACATCATTTCAAGGAAGTTCATTCAAGGAAGAGAATATCAAATACATTTTGATTAAAGCAAGGCTAATACAGTCAGGTTAAACTGGAACCTAATCTCTGTGTGGATGTGGGGAAGTTTATGAGGAAGAGTTTTTGGCTCATTATCAGTTCCTTTCATCTGACACCAAACTCATCTCACCGGTTTTGTTTTAGGTTCTTTACTGACTCTTGTTCACTGGTATGATGTAGATATTTTGTTTAACTAGAGGACACAGTATCAGATGGTCATCAGAGGAAAAGATTTCTTATTCTTTGACATAACATTAAGATCTTTAGAGTGTCCTCCAGTAAGTGGTGTTAAGGAGGTAAAATGTTGTGGTACCCAGACACACAAATATCTTGAGGGAACTTTACAAAAAATAAAATAATTGAAAACTAAAATCGTGGAAACATATCTCCTTTGTGCAAAAAAACAAAACAGTAATTAAAGAAAACAAAACAACAACATCAACAAACAAGGTTCTGAGTTAAAAAGGCAAAAGCAGCAAGAGGTCCTGATTGTAGAATGTAAGTAACTATTAAAGCCCCATATTCAGTCAGCTGGGCATGATAAATAAAAATATCAAGGCTCCCCATCTCTTAGTCAACATTTACTGAGCACTTCCAGAATTAATCTACTTAGTTCATTCAGAAAAAAACACACAGTGAGCGATTTTTGTATTTTAGATGGCTTTTGGGTTTTCAACATAATTTGATAGGATCCTTGCCCTCAAAGTACTTCCAATCTAGTATACAGGTTTGATACCAATAGTATAATATAGGTTATTACATGAGAAGAATGGCTGTCTGCTTGTTCTTCCCTATGTTTATTTGTAAGGATGAAAATCCATTTAAAAACTAATGATAGCATAAACTTTATTAAACTTAAAGGAGCTGAGAAATGATCTGTATTTGTGACATTTTATCTCCATGTTCGTTTGTAGATACTTATGATTTCTTCATTAAAATCAATTTATCAGAGAAAAATACCTCATACAGAGTCCCAACTCTACAAATGCTTTATGTTCCATTTTTATTGAGTATTAAGATATATTTTTATTACTTTAAGTTTATTTTTAACATATGAGAGTGTATGCTTTGTACTGTATTCTTATTTTTAATTTTTAGTAAGCACGAAACATAGTGGGTTTCACTGACATTTCATGTGTATCATGTTTTTTGATCTTTAATTGATACATGAAATATAAAAATTGTACATACTAATGAGATCCATGTGATGTTTCAGTGCATCTATATCTTGTATAATTAAGTTAAAGGTATCTGTCTTTTCAAATTATCAACTCTTTATGGCAAAAACATTTTAAAATCCTTTTTTCTAACCCTTTAAAATGCACAATTATACAAATATTATCTAGACTCACCCAAATATTTTCCTCCTATATAAGTGTTTTATTTGAGTTTCTTGTTTGAATCTACAAAATTTTCTCACTATTATGCCATGGACATTTTAAAACACTTTTGAAGACATGGCTCAGCCAGAAAAATGTTTGCTTTGCAAACATGAGCAAAGGAGCTTGATACCCAAGAACCACATAAAAGTCCTAGGAGTAGTAGTGCATTGTGTTCCCAGAAAAGAGTAAGAGAAAACAAGGAGTCACTATGGCACACTGGCAAATCAGCCTAGCAGAATTAGTGAACTGCAAGCCAGTAAAAGACTGTTTCAAAGGAGGAAGATGACAGTAAAAATTGCAACATGTATAGGAAGGTGCTCACAGGGCCCCACCCTTAGCTGAGGAACTATTTGTGTATTGATGGCTGCTGTGGCAGAGATTTAATTTTCTTTGGAGTATCACCACTGGGAGTAGCTTACGCTACTCCTCTACATCCAGGTGCACATGGGTAGCACTAATAGAACACATTGGGATTAGTTTTTTTTTGTTTGTTTGTTTGTTTTGTTTTTTTAACAAAGGACATGAAGTTGGAAAGGGACCTTGTTGGGTAGGGGCTGGAGGGAGTAGAAGGGGAAATGAGAATGTGGTATGCTCAAAATTTTATATACAATATACAATATAATATATAATATATTTGATATAGGATAAATAAATATGTTATTTTAAAAAGCAGCTGGATGAAATTCCTGGGGAATATCATGTGCATACCCCATGCTCATGAACACACACACATACAGAGGCACATACTACTCACTATTTTGAGAACTATTCAACTTGATTGATTGGAGTCAAGTTCTGAGTTTTATGTTCATGCTATTATGCTATAAAAGATGGAAATACAAGAGAATCACCATACTTGTTGATGCCAGACCAGTTTTAGCAATATTTGAAATAGAAAAAGTTTATACTAGTTTTTTTCCCTTTCTCTCTCACTTCTGATATTCTGGTCCCTCCAAGGTATCTCCCCACCTGACCTAATTTGACATGCAGTGAATCCATATTTGCCTGTATGTTATCCTTTCCTTGCCTCCCCTTCCCTTTATACATACCACATCTCTATTTCTTTAGGACAGTGGTCTTCCAGGCGTGTTTCGAGAGAATTCACATAGATAAGATAAAATTGGATAGCCTTTTAATCCTTAGAATGAATCTTTAATTAGGGAAATTCAAACAGTGAAGAATTTCCAACAGTGGAGCCCAGAACTACAAAACATATGACTTCCCTGTCAGGAGATAATATTTAGGGGTCAGGTCATGCCTTGTTAGACAGGATTTGCTGGCATGCCTGCCTTATACTTCAGACCTATTCACTAGGCCCTTCTCAGCATCCTTCCTGAACTTCTGGCCTCAGTAGAGCCTTTATGGATGATAGCCAGAGAACCACAGGGAAGTAACAAAGAAGCAATGATGGTATGTGTGTGTTCATGTTGTTTATGAAGACTTTCTTTGTATGCTGAGAAGTATCTATTTGGATTAGAATAAACAGGAGGAAATGGCTGTGGCCCTATCTTACAAACACTCATATATGAGATAGTCTATTCCCAGTTAATCATAGCTCTGTCTATCTTGGAACTGAGTTACTTTAGAGCAAGAATCACATTTAAGGTATCCTTGAATTACCAGATCAAAACACAGGGGCTGAAATACAGTGAGAGTTATCAAGTGCTTTGTGGAAACATTCAAGGTAAATCTTAGTAGGAAGATGGGAAATATAAAGATCAGAGTGGCTCTGAAGAGGAAAGACTGTTTGAGTGGTCAGTGGTATAGTAAAGAGTAATTAATGAGTATCAAAAAACTTAAAGTATTTTGTGGTTGCTTAGCCATTCAGTTGTATTCTGCCAAAGACCCAACCCAGAACATACCAAGTAGCTTTTCTTGACAGTAGAAATAATTCTGGTGTGGGAATTGTCTCTAACTGATCAAAGCCTAAATTGCAAGATAGGATCTGCTAAGCTTGTTTTCACCGAGGCTAACTAGAGGTTTTAGGTCATAGCCAAATATACAGTTAGTTTATTTTGCCAGGTAAATATCAAGTCATGTTTATTTAGCAACAAAGGGAGTATTTGTCTACATCCATTTGGTGATTCCTTCCTTCCTTCCTTCCTTCCTTCCCTTTCCCTTCTTTTTCTTTTTCTTTTACTTCTTTCCTTTTTGGAGGGGGATGGGACTGGGGATAAATTCTCTCTACATGGCCATGGCTATCCTAAAACATACTATGTAGACCAGGCTGCCCTCATAGTTACAGAGATTCACCTGCCTCTGCCTTCTGAGTGCTGTGGTTAAAGTTGTGTGCCACCATGCCTGCTAGAGTATATTTCTAAAGTCCAAGGTTTTCCACTGTGTACAGGTTATGCTTGAATTCAGTAGAGTGATAGTCTAGACAAAGAGTTTTTACTGCCTCTCACTGACTGACTGAAAGTTCTGGTTAAAATTGTGGAATTGAAATTTTACATCCATTTGGTGATTTATAGAGACAACAGCACTTACACATTTTCAGAGTACACTTAGTAGACTCTGTTTCCTATCACTTGTCAAATTTTAGAGTGCTGCTACAGTTGGATGTATTTTCCAGATTATCCTTTTGAGTAGGAAGAAAAAAATGTGGACAAATGAGATTTTCTTTTTCTGACTTAGTGTTAGCTAGACGAGTTACCAGATAAAGCAACAGAGACAGAAGTAATAGAAATTTGTATATATTTTTACAAAGAGATTTGACGTATTTTATGTATGTGAGTACACTGTAGCTGTATCCAGACACACCAGAAGAGGGCATTAGATCCCATTACAGATGGTTGTGAGCTACCATGTGGTTGCTGGGAATTGAACTCAGGACCTCTGGAAGGGCAGTCAGTGCTCCTAACCACTGAGTCACCACTTCATCCTGAAATTTGTATGTTTATATAAGATCTAGTATATAGGAAATGTATTAGGTATTCAAACAGAAAGTTCTAGTTAGGTTAGGGTGTGTGGTGCATACTTGTAGTTTTGGCAGTCAAGAAGCTGATCTACAAAGACCAAGGGCTTAAAGGAAGCCATGGCTTCATAAGGAGGCTCTGTCTTTTAAAAATATTAAAAAATATTAAAAAATATTATTTTAAGAAAAAATAAACTGCTAGTTAAAAGATTGGTCTTTTAGGTTGAAAAAAAACCCAATAAGTTTTGTTTTCTAGGTATTTAATTACATAGCTGTGTCTTGCCTGGAGCTCATATTCTTTTGCCTCAGCCAGAAAGTGTCAGAGTTACAGGTGTGTACCATCATACCAGGGTTTATAGGTTGAAAGTTTAGCATATGGTCCAGAATAGCTCACATCTGTAAACCCAGCAGTTAGAAGGTCATGGCAGAAGAATTGTTACAAGCTTGTTTTCACCCTGGGATTTACAGTATGTTCAAGAGAAACTTGGCTGACAGAGTTAACAGCATATCTCACCGCCATCATCACTGCTACCAGCACTAGCTCCAATGACACAATTTAGCTCAAAAAGCACTTTGGTCACACCCAGGAGGGAGTTTTCACCCAGAACTTAAAAATTATGCTTCCCAATTTTGTTCTTTTTTTTTTTTTTTTGTCCATTCCACATGACTTTTTCATAAGGTATAATTTGGCTGCTTTCAGAACCCATGCTATTATTTCATGTGTTATAGAGTTTGAGACAATTAGAATGTTGGTTGTGAATAGTCAGAAAAGAATGAATTATCTTGAGACAAAATTCCTCCTTTACTAGTTGGGAAGAAGAGGATCAGTGGGAATGGTAGGGAGACAAGAGAGGAGAATGGGGGAATGTGGTTAAAATCCATTATATATGTCCCAATGGAGGAAAACATATATGAAAACACACCAATGAACCCCACTATTATATACAATTAATATGATATTACAAAATGTTAAAAGGCAGGGATTTTTTGAGATCCACATAGTTAAGGTGGGCTTGTAAATCACAACTGTAATCATGGCACTTAGAAGGATTAGGCTGGAGGGTTGCTACAAATTCAAGGCCTGACCATGTTATATAGCCTATTCCAGGTCATCCTAGCCTACAGAGTGAGACCATCTCAAACAAACAAACCTGAGTATTCAAATGGTCTTTTAGTTGTTGTTTGTGCCACTATTATGTATATCTTCTCTGCTCTGATTTTAAATATATATGTATATATATGTATATATATACATATATATATATATAATGCCTGACAAATGCCAATGCCTGAGAAATACAGAAGTAGGTGCTCACAGCCATCCATTGGACTGAGCACAGGGTCCCCAGTGGAGGAGCTAGAGAGAGGACCCAAGGAGCTGAAGGGTTTGCAGCCCCATAGGAGGAACAACAATATGAACTAACTAGTACCCTCAAAGCTCCCAGGGACTAAACCACCAACTAAAGAGTACACATGGAGTGACCTATGGCTCCAGTCACATATTTAGCAAAGGATGGCCTTGTTGGACTTTAATGAGAGGAGAGGCCCTTGGTCTCATGAAGGCTTGATGCCCCAGCGTAGGGGAACTCCAGGACAGGGAAGCAGGAGTGGGTGGATTAGTGAGCAGAGTGAGGGGGGATGGGATAGGGGGTTTTCAGAGGGGAAACCAGGAAAGGGAATAACATTTGAAATGTAAATAAAGAAAATATCTAATAAAAATACTGAAAAAAATGTCCGATGTTAACAACTGGAGGGACTATGTTTAGATGAAATGTTTATGATATGAGATGTTTTTTTATGAGTTAATCAGCTATGCTTTTCAGGAAAATTAATCAGACCACATAGAAGGGAGATGAAAAATATGAGTCCATTTAGGCCATGTATGATGGGAAAGTAAAACTTCAATGGATGCTATTTGTATGTGACTCAGTCGAGACTGTTTTCTGTGGTCAGTGCTTAAAGCGAATTTTCAATGAAATTAATGCTACTGCTCTTTCTGTCTGACTGGATGAAAAAGGTAAAAAGAAAAACAAAAACAAAACAAAAAACCCATAAGGATGAATTGAGAGGCTCATGATTTTCTAAGTAGCAAACTATCACATGATGATAGACTATAAAATAATGAATACTGTTTAATTTTTTTATCAGAAGGAAATGCTCTCCAAATATTTCTACCCTCTCTACCATGTAAGCTGTCAGAATAGAATAGCTTGAATATACACTACATTATTTTGGTTTAACTAACAAAGAGTGATAAGACATGAATTATTTGTGACATCCCCGAACATTGATAACAGAAGACAATAATGCCTGCAGACACAGCCTACATCATAAAAATCTGGAAGCAAAAATGCTTATTATGTTAGGCCAACATGCTTTGACCTAGTTTTGCTTTTCTGCTTGGAAATTATGTCAGTATTAGTTACATCATCCCCACGGATGAGCAGTTTCATATTTTTGTTTATTTCAGGGTCATGTTATTAGTTTTGTATATTTAGTTCTGACCTTCCAAGAGCCAGACTAATCCTTATTGATTTGCATTTTCTTTTAAAAATGAGACTTCTGGGATCCAGAGAGAGGGGATCTTATGTATTAAGAAAACAATCTAAAATGCATCATCAGAGGCATTCATTTCTGCTTGTTCCATAGCCACTGCCCTCTTTAAGGATCCAATAGAACATCCACTTTTTTTGTCCTTGTAGTGTCTTTCTTGCTTTGTTCTGTGCAGACAGAATAAATTATGTTGCCAAAGAGTGCTATACTTGACATAATTGACTACCATAGTTAGCAAAAAGTAAAACAAGGTAGAAAAGACATTTCCCAGCCCAGCATTCTTCAATTTACCCCTTTCATGCTTTCTTTTTGCTTGTTCATCCAGTAGAAACTGACTTGACATCTTTTTCTTATTTAAAATTTCTACTGAATATACTCCAAAATGAATTGCTTCCTTGGTTGATTTCAAACACATTTTTTCCAGCCATTTAATACTTTCTATCATTAGAGGAAAGAGTCATTTAATTCTTTCATACATTTATGAATTCTAATCTTCAAAGAGTGAGAGTTCTTCTAGTGATCAACTTACATCAGATTTACAAGTATAATTTGCTACCAAAAGACTCTGAACAGTTTTTTTTTGATCCGCATGTTTTTGAATTCCTTATTAACAAATGCAATCAGGCAAGAACACAAAAGAATATGAAGTTGTGGTTCTTCTGCAAAAAAAAAGAAGAAAGAAACAAAAAAATCTACTATTTGCTCTTGTTTTCTAATTAAGATTTTGAATGCTAAGAATCTCTTTGTTGTTAGTGCCTTTGCAAATCCTCTCTGCCCGAATGAAGAAAAAAAAAAAAAAAAAGGATTGTCCCCCTAGAAATACAACCACGTGAATTTTAGCCAGGTAAATTGCTGATTAGTTTGAAATAATTTAAAGAAACAGTATGTAAGCAAATTGGGATAGGATTCAGTCCTAATTGTATTATCTCGGGGAGGGATTATGGTGGGGGTGTGGTCTTTGAACATAGTTTGAAACAGCTAGCTCTGAGTGTTGTGTTTTATTTCTGATCTTTATGTTAATTTAAATACTGAAAATCTAAAGAAAAAACTTCTTTAGAGGTCCTTTTTACCTTCTAACGAGTACATAAATATTTTTAACTTTAATATATATAAATATTTATAATTTACTATGTGTATCCTATGGTGACTTCCACTTCTACAAAAAGTTTTATAATGGTCAAAGGTAGATACATATGTGTATTTCCCTTATCTTACATGGTGACGTTCTCTGTGTAGTATCTTGCACACACACACACACACTCACATTTCATGAAGTTCTTTGCATATTAAGGCAAAGAGAGTGTACTCTTTTTCTTTCAACAGCTGTACAACATTGCATTATGATATCCTGCCATTCCATTGCAACATCCTATCATAACTGTTTGGACTTTGGTCACATGGGTAGCTTCCAGTCTTTTGCTATTAAAATAGTATACAAGGAGAAGACTCATATTCATCACTGTGTACCAGTCAGGTATATCTGTCTAATAGATCACAAGAAGTGGCTTTCTGAGTGAAAATGTGGATAGGCTCTCTAATTTACCTAAATCAATAAGTTGGCCTAGCCAGTATAGATGTCGGAGACTCACCGATATAGCACTCCTGATTCTCTTGTCTTATTCTCCCAAGAGTTGAGTTTTACAAGTGTGTGAAACCAATGCTGATTTAGGATGGTCCTTAATAAACATTTAGGAGTTTATCTTTACAATCATTTGTCAGTGTAATGTATCTTGTTGATTCACCAAATGTCAGCCCCCTAAAATACAACTAGTTCCAAAGATTTTGTTTGAATGCAAGCTGAAACAGTTTGCAGCAAATATTTATGTGAGAGGTTAGCCCTTTATGCCACCTACTACAGCCAACAACCAATTCCACTTTCATTCTCTATCCAAGATAAGAAGCTCAGCTTTATAGAGTACAAATAATCTCCAAAATGTGGAAAGCTCACTGCCTGAGATCTAATGCCTACAAGATGCTTATATTGCTAGTACTCAGTTTGTTGGAATTACAAACATTTTTTCAAGGTATTAGTAAGAGGCTCCACTTAAATTACCATCATTTTTTTGAGACAAGGTTTCTTTGTGTAACAGCTCTGACTGTCCTGGAACTAGCTCTGTAGATCTGTAGTTCTGGCTGACCTATAATTCACAGAAATCCACCTATCTCTACCTCCTCAGTGCTGGGATTAAAGATGTGCACCACCATTCCCCGGCCTTGAAAATATTAATTCTTTAAATGCATTTTCCTCCTTTTTCTCAGATACCAAGTATCAGAGTACAGCATTTATTACAGTGATTTAAACATTCATGCACATGTCAGTGGTTCTGTATTAGTCTTCTTTAATTTTTTTCCTGTGTATGGTATGTGTTTGTGTGGTATGTGCATGCATTTTAATATGTGTGGGCATTTATGTGTATAAGGAACATTTGTATGTGCATATATAGGTCACAAGTTGACATCAGGCATGTTTTCTCAATTGTTCTCTACCTTATATATTAAGGTATGGTCTTTCACTTGAACTTATAGCCCACAAATTCAACTGGTCTAGCTATACCTCCTGAGTACTGGGATTGTAGGTAGGTTACAAAACCTGCTCAGCATGTATGTGAAGTCTTGGAATCCAATCTCCAGTCCTTCCAGGTGAATGGCAAGTGCTTTACCTACCAGAACAATACCTTCAGCCCTGTATCAGCCATCTTAAGGAGTAGTGTGCTCTATGTAAAGAGCAAGTAAAGAGCAAATATATGATTCTACATTTTCAAGGATTGTTTATTCTTTTACTTCATATTCTGGGTTCTTGCTATGTAGTTAAAGCTGGCTTACAAAATTGTAACTTTGCCTCAGCTTCCTGAGTGCTGGATTTCAGTCACTTGTCACTACAACTGGCTTGTTTATTCTTGCAATAGTTGGAATCACACGGTGTTTAGGAATATATACATGTACTTACTGTGTTGTGTTAATTATCCATTTACTTAATCATGTACAATTGCAACTACTTCTATAGGAGGTTGGGAATAATAAACATAGCACTTATACCATAAAATTTTGATGAAGATAGATTAGGGGAAGATCTCCTGAACTCCAACTCCCTTTATTATGTTCCCCAAACCTTTGGCAGTTATTAATCTGTTTGTCACCTCTATTACTACTGCTGCTGCTGCTGCTCTTATTATTGCTGTGCTTAGAATTGAACCTAGACTCTTGTGTACTCCAAGCAGGTACTGTATCACTATGGTATTTTCCCAGCTCTCCATCTTTATAATTTTATCCTTCCAAGAATGTAATGTAAGTGTGATTGCAGTGTGCATTCTTTTGAGGTTGACGTTTGTTTCACTCAGCATGATTCTCAGGAGTTTCATCCAAGTTATTGCAAGTATCCATTATTTTCTTTTCCTTTCGTTACTGTCTCATATCTGATAGTGGAGATGTCTCACACTTTGACCATTCACCTTGTTGATAGACATTTGAGTTGTTTCTAACTTGATAATATTATAAATAGAATTGATAAGAATTTTTATGTACTAGATTCTATGTGACCACAAGTTGTCATTTCTCTGGGTCAAATGCTCAGGAGGGCAGTTGATAGGTTTTGTGGTAAGTGCAAACAGTTTTGTCACAAACTGCCAAACTGTATCCCAGAGTGGCTAAAGAGTTCTACATTCCTATTAGCAATGCATCTGTGATCCAATTTCTTTGAATTTTCCCTTAAATTCTGGTTGTTGTCCCCACTTAGATATTAGGCATTTCATTAGTAGTAGTGATATCTCATTTGTATTGCATTTTAAAAGGTAAAGAATGCAATTTATAATGCATTATAGGTGTGAATTCCAACCCTCCTTGGTAAAATGCCAACATCCAAATTGGGCCTACTGGATTGTCCAAAATACCTGGGACTATCAAATATTGTTAGGTTGAATCATGACTAATATACTAACAATGAAAGAGCAGTTATGTTGTATAGTATACAACTTTCAAGCATTAGATTAGCCATCAGTTATACTCTGACAAATGTAAAGAATTGATACTGGATCACATAGGCAGATACCAACTCCCATGCATATCCATATTCCCTCTGGGGAATAGGCACATTACACATCTGTGAAAATTGTCAAAGCAATAATTTATCCTTTTCCAATGTATTTATCTAGTTTTGGATTTGCTCTATTTGAATAGGGCCATGAACTATCTCCCTTGCTGATACATGCATAGTTGCCTATCTACTCACAAAACTCTTGAATTCTTTTGGCTTGAATACCTGTTATGTTTCAGTATCTAATATAGATTCTTCAAGGTCAGGGATGCTCAACTTCAGGACTGTTTACATTTGATATTTAATTATGTTTTGTTGTGGCCAATTGTATTCTCTGTCTTCAAGTTACCTTGTTTCTGAGAACTATCAATATCTTTAAAAGTTTTAAAACTACTTTTGCACATTATAGCTACATATTGGTAGTTAACAAAAAATATCAGTCATTTTTCTTTTTTCTAATTCATTTTATTCTCTTCTATGTTCATTGGATATGCTACTGGGTTTTATAAGGACATTTTCAGACAGGTACATAATGTTCTTTGAATATGTTCCTTCTCCCAGTTGTCCACCTCTCCCCTTTCTCCTCTTCCTCTCTCCTCTTCTCTTCATTCCCCTAAAAGTTTCCCTTCAAACTTCATTTTAAATATACTGTTTTTACATATGTATGTAATATATAGGATCCACAAATGGTAGAAAATATGCTATATTTGTCTGAGTCTGACCTAATTCACTAATATGATAATGTTCACTTGCATCCCAGCACTTATGCTTTAAAATACGTAAATTTAACATAAGTAAATCAAGAACAAGCCTTGATACTAGCATGGATTTGTCTTGCTTTGTGTTGCTAATATATTAGACATTATAGCTATTCCAATAACCACATGAGCCACAAAATGCTTCAATATGCTTTATCTATGTAAGCGGAAAGAATTGTGTGGAGGAGGTGGGACAATTCCTGGATCTTCATCTGATTTAGTATAAATGCTTATCTTCAGATCTGCTAATAGAAAAAATTTTAAAAATACACAAGGTGCTCGGACATAATCAAGATAAAAATACAATATCTTAAATTTTCATTATGGTTTTATGATAAGAATATCTGCAATGTGCCATATTTTAATAGGGTAAAACTAATATATTTTATATGTCACATATTTTAATACAAGATACACATTTTCTATTTTAGAATTAAAATAGGATGAAAGTAGTTATTGCTTAAAATACTATAGGTAGTATATTCTTATTGAAATTAGAATTAAAATGTGTTTTATATTTACCTACAGATTAAAAATCACCAGGGTAAAGAGTAAATTATAACCTCCTATGGAAAAAATGTTCCTATTATGAAATGCTTTGTTGTCTTCTGGTGCTGGAGATTGAACTCAGGGCCTGTGCATTCTAAGCAAGTGCTCCACCATTTAGCTGCATCCCAAGCCCCTTGGTTGTAAATTTAAATTCAGATTTTGATTTTTCATCTTCTGCTTTTTTGGTAATAGAATATCCATTTGTTGCAATGTGCCCAAAGATTCTGACAGTAGTTATTATTGATTTACTGCTGTCTGTTGCTGAGCCTGAGAAATATGTCCTGATGTTGTATTGTAATATGAATCCCCTAGGAACTATACCAGTGAAGAATGAAACATTTTTTTCTTAGAAATAGAGATTTATAAACTGCCTAGAGGTCTTGCTATTTTGAGATGAAGGTGTACCTCGAAGTGCTCATTTGTTTGTCATCCCAGCCAACTAAACCTAAGTGACAGTTCAATATAGTCAAACCTCTTGGGAGCATATGAATTTAATAAGAAAATTACTAGGAAAAATACACCGAAACACAGGCTTACCCATATAATAAGAGAATACAGTTATACATTTATTAGTTTCATAGCATGACAAATAATACTCAAAGTATCTTGAAAATGCTTTTGCTCCATTTACAAACATGAAAAGGCTTGAAGAAAAGAAATTTAATGTTCATTAAAGTGAAAAAAATGTGAAAAAAAGGTTCATTTGA